>CAXITZ010000038.1:0-125732 GCA_964034865.1 Eristalis intricaria
TTTTGTATAGCTAGCATCGTCGTGTTGGAGCGTTTTGTCAGGTAATCCTCCAACTGCCATATCGGCCCTATTAGACCTATCTAGGACTTAAAAACACTTTTGGTGATGTGTTCGTGTGTGTATTAACAGAATCCGATGCGTTGGAGCGCATTTCAGGACATCTGAATTTTTTGCTACTTTTGTATAGCTAGCATCGTCGTGTTGGAGCGTTTGGTCAGATAATCCTCCAACTGCCATATCTGCCCTATTAGACCTATCTAGGACTTAAAAACACCTTTGGTGATGTGTTCGTGTGTGTATTAACAGAATCCGATGCGTGGGAGCGCATTTCAGGACATCTGAATTTTTGTCTACTTTTGTATAGCTAGCATCGTCGTGTTGGAGCGTTTGGTCAGGTAATCCTCCAACTGCCATATCTGCCCTATTAGACCTATCTAGGACTTAAAAACACTTTTGGTGATGTGTTCGTGTGTGTATTAACAGAATCCGATGCGTTGGAGCGCATTTCAGGACATCTGAATTTTTTGCTACTTTTGTATAGCTAGCATCGTCGTGTTGGAGCGTTTGGTCAGATAATCCTCCAACTGCCATATCTGCCCTATTAGACCTATCTAGGACTTAAAAACACCTTTGGTGATGTGTTCGTGTGTGTATTAACAGAATCCGATGCGTGGGAGCGCATTTCAGGACATCTGAATTTTTGTCTACTTTTGTATAGCTAGCATCGTCGTGTTGGAGCGTTTGGTCAGGTAATCCTCCAACTGCCATATCTGCCCTATTAGACCTATCTAGGACTTAAAAACACTTTTGGTGATGTGTTCGTGTGTGTATTAACAGAATCCGATGCGTTGGAGCGCATTTCAGGACATCTGAATTTTTTGCTACTTTTGTATAGCTAGCATCGTCGTGTTGGAGCGTTTGGTCAGATAATCCTCCAACTGCCATATCTGCCCTATTAGACCTATCTAGGACTTAAAAACACCTTTGGTGATGTGTTCGTGTGTGTATTAACAGAATCCGATGCGTGGGAGCGCATTTCAGGACATCTGAATTTTTTGCTACTTTTGTATAGCTAGCATCGTCGTGTTGGAGCGTTTGGTCAGGTAATTGTCAGGTAATCCTCCAACTGCCATATCTGCCCTATTAGACCTATCTAGGACTTAAAGACACTTTTGGTGATGTGTTCGTGTGTGTATTAACAGAATCCGATGCGTGGGAGCGCATTTCAGGACATCTGAATTTTTTGCTACTTTTGTATAGCTAGCATCGTCGTGTTGGAGCGTTTGGTCAGGTAATCCTCCAACTGCCATATCTGCCCTATTAGACCTATCTAGGACTTAAAAACACTTTTGGTGATGTGTTCGTGTGTGTATTAACAGAATCCGATGCGTGGGAGCGCATTTCAGGACATCTGAATTTTTTGCTACTTTTGTATAGCTAGCATCGTCGTGTTGGAGCGTTTGGTCAGGTAAATCCTCCAACTGCCATATTTGCCCTATTAGACCTATCTAGGACTTAAAAACACTTTTGGTGATGTGTTCGTGTGTGTATTAACAGAATCCGATGCGTGGGAGCGCATTTCAGGATATCTGAATTTTTTGCTACTTTTGTATAGCTAGCATCGTCGTGTTGGAGCGTTTGGTCAGGTAATTGTCAGGTAATCCTCCAACTGCCATATCTGCCCTATTAGACCTATCTAGGACTTAAAGACACTTTTGGTGATGTGTTCGTGTGTGTATTAACAGAATCCGATGCGTGGGAGCGCATTTCAGGACATCTGAATTTTTTGCTACTTTTGTATAGCTAGCATCGTCGTGTTGGAGCGTTTGGTCAGGTAATTGTCAGGTAATCCTCCAACTGCCATATCTGCCCTATTAGACCTATCTAGGACTTAAAGACACTTTTGGTGATGTGTTCGTGTGTGTATTAACAGAATCCGATGCGTGGGAGCGCATTTCAGGACATCTGAATTTTTTGCTACTTTTGTATAGCTAGCATCGTCGTGTTGGAGCGTTTTGTCAGGTAATAGACAGGTAATCCTCCAACTGCCATATCTGCCCTATTAGACCTATCTAGGACTTGAAAACACTTTTGGTGATGTGTTCGTGTGTGTATTAACAGAATCCGATGCGTTGGAGCGCATTTCAGGACATCTGAATTTTTTGCTACTTTTGTATAGCTAGCATCGTCGTGTTGGAGCGTTTGGTCAGGTAATTATCAGGTAATCCTCCAACTGCCATATCTGCCCTATTAGACCTATCTAGGACTTAAAGACACTTTTGGTGATGTGTCCGTGTGTGTATTAACAGAATCCGATGCGTGGGAGCGCATTTCAGGACATCTGAATTTTTTGCTACTTTTGTATAGCTAGCATTGTCGTGTTGGAGCGTTTTGTCAGGTAATAGACAGGTAATCCTCCAACTGCCATATCTGCCCTATTAGACCTATCTAGGACTTAAAAACACTTTTGGTGATGTGTTCGTGTGTGTATTAACAGAATCCGATGCGTTGGAGCGCATTTCAGGACATCTGAATTTTTTGCTACTTTTGTATAGCTAGCATCGTCGTGTTGGAGCGTTGTGTCAGGTAATTGACAGGTAATCCTCCAACTGCCATATCTGCCCTATTAGACCTATCTAGGACTTAAAAACACTTTTGGTGATGTGTTCGTGTGTGTATTAACAGAATCCGATGCGTGGGAGCGCATTTCAGGACATCTGAATTTTTTGCTACTTTTGTATAGCTAGCATCGTCGTGTTGGAGCGTTTTGTCAGGTAATTGTCAGGTAATCCTCCAACTGCCATATCTGCCCTATTAGACCTATCTAGGACTTAAAAACACTTTTGGTGATGTGTTCGTGTGTGTATTAACAGAATCCGATGCGTGGGAGCGCATTTCGGGACATCTGAATTTTTGGTAAATTTTGTATAGCTAGCATCGTCGTGTTGGAGCGTTTGGTCAGGTAATCCTCCAACTGCCATATCTGCCCTATTAGACCTATCTAGGACTTAAAAACACTTTTGGTGATGTGTTCGTGTGTGTATTAACAGAATCCAATGTGTGGGAGCGCATTTCAGGACATCTGAATTTTTTGCTACTTTTGTATAGCTAGCATCGTCGTGTTGGAGCATTTGGTCAGGTAATTGTCAGGTAATCCTCCAACTGCCATATCTGCCCTATTAGACCTATCTAGGACTTAAAAACACTTTTGGTGATGTGTTCGTGTGTGTATTAACAGAATCCGATGCGTGGGAGCGCATTTCAGGACATCTGAATTTTTTGCTACTTTTGTATAGCTAGCATCGTCGTGTTGGAGCGTTTGGTCAGGTAATTGTCAGGTAATCCTCCAACTGCCATATCTGCCCTATTAGACCTATCTAGGACTTAAAAACACCTTTGGTGATGTGTTCGTGTGTGTATTAACAGAATCCGATGCGTGGGAGCGCATTTCAGGACATCTGAATTTTTTGCTACTTTTGTATAGCTAGCATCGTCGTGTTGGAGCGTTTTGTCAGGTAATCCTCCAACTGCCATATCTGCCCTATTAGACCTATCTAGGACTTAAAAACACCTTTGGTGAT
The DNA here is from genome assembly GCA_964034865.1 of Eristalis intricaria. Classification (NCBI taxonomy): domain Eukaryota; kingdom Metazoa; phylum Arthropoda; class Insecta; order Diptera; family Syrphidae; genus Eristalis; species Eristalis intricaria. The sequence continues at coordinate 3,582 of CAXITZ010000038.1, forward strand.
GTGTTCGTGTGTGTATTAACAGAATCCGATGCGTTGGAGCGCATTTCAGGACATCTGAATTTTTTGCTACTTTTGTATAGCTAGCATCGTCGTGTTGGAGCGTTTTGTCAGGTAATCCTCCAACTGCCATATCTGCCCTATTAGACCTATCTAGGACTTAAAAACACCTTTGGTGATGTGGTCGTGTGTGTATTAACAGAATCCGATGCGTGGGAGCGCATTTCAGGACATCTGAATTTTTTGCTACTTTTGTATAGCTAGCATCGTCGTGTTGGAGCGTTTTGTCAGGTAATCCTCCAACTGCCATATCTGCCCTATTAGACCTATCTAGGACTTAAAAACACTTTTGGTGATGTGTTCGTGTGTGTATTAACAGAATCCGATGCGTTGGAGCGCATTTCAGGACATCTGAATTTTTGTCTACTTTTGTATAGCTAGCATCGTCGTGTTGGAGCGTTTGGTCAGGTAATCCTCCAACTGCCATATCTGCCCTATTAGACCTATCTAGGACTTAAAAACACTTTTGGTGATGTGTTCGTGTGTGTATTAACAGAATCCAATGTGTGGGAGCGCATTTCAGGACATCTGAATTTTTTGCTACTTTTGTATAGCTAGCATCGTCGTGTTGGAGCGTTTGGTCAGGTAATTGTCAGGTAATCCTCCAACTGCCATATCTGCCCTATTAGACCTATCTAGGACTTAAAAACACTTTTGGTGATGTGTTCGTGTGTGTATTAACAGAATCCGATGCGTGGGAGCGCATTTCAGGACATCTGAATTTTTTGCTACTTTTGTATAGCTAGCATCGTCGTGTTGGAGCGTTTGGTCAGGTAATTGTCAGGTAATCCTCCAACTGCCATATCTGCCCTATTAGACCTATCTAGGACTTAAAAACATCTTTGGTGATGTGTTCGTGTGTGTATTAACAGAATCCGATGCGTGGGAGCGCATTTCAGGACATCTGAATTTTTTGCTACTTTTGTATAGCTAGCATCGTCGTGTTGGAGCGTTTGGTCAGGTAATCCTCCAACTGCCATATCTGCCCTATTAGACCTATCTAGGACTTAAAAACACTTTTGGTGATGTGTTCGTGTGTGTATTAACAGAATCCAATGTGTGGGAGCGCATTTCAGGACATCTGAATTTTTTGCTACTTTTGTATAGCTAGCATCGTCGTGTTGGAGCGTTTGGTCAGGTAATTGTCAGGTAATCCTCCAACTGCCATATCTGCCCTATTAGGCCTATCTAGGACTTAAAAACACTTTTGGTGATGTGTTCGTGTGTGTATTAACAGAATCCGATGCGTGGGAGCGCATTTCAGGACATCTGAATTTTTTGCTACTTTTGTATAGCTAGCATCGTCGTGTTGGAGCGTTTGGTCAGGTAATCCTCCAACTGCCATATTCACCCTATTAGACCTATCTAGGACTTAAAAACACTTTTGGTGATGTGTTCGTGTGTGTATTAACAGAATCCGATGCGTTGGAGCGCATTTCAGGCCATCTGAATTTTTTGCTACTTTTGTATAGCTAGGATCGTCGTGTTGGAGCGTTTGGTCAGGTAATTGTCAGGTAATCCTCCAACTGCCATATCTGCCCTATTAGACCTATCTAGGACTTAAAAACACTTTTGGTGATGTGTTCGTGTGTGTATTAACAGAATCCGATGCGTGGGAGCGCATTTCAGGACATCTGAATTTTTTGCTACTTTTGTATAGCTAGCATCGTCGTGTTGGAGCGTTTGGTCAGGTAATTGTCAGGTAATCCTCCAACTGCCATATCTGCCCTATTAGACCTATCTAGGACTTAAAAACACCTTTGGTGATGTGTTCGTGTGTGTATTAACAGAATCCGATGCGTGGGAGCGCATTTCAGGACATCTGAATTTTTTGCTACTTTTGTATAGCTAGCATCGTCGTGTTGGAGCGTTTTGTCAGGTAATCCTCCAACTGCCATAACTGCCCTATTAGACCTATCTAGGACTTAAAAACACCTTTGGTGATGTGGTCGTGTGTGTATTAACAGAATCCGATGCGTGGGAGCGCATTTCAGGACATCTGAATTTTTTGCTACTTTTGTATAGCTAGCATCGTCGTGTTGGAGCGTTTGGTCAGGTAATCCTCCAACTGCCATATCTGCCCTATTAGACCTATCTAGGACTTAAAAACACTTTTGGTGATGTGTTCGTGTGTGTATTAACAGAATCCGATGCGTTGGAGCGCATTTCAGGACATCTGAATTTTTTGCTACTTTTGTATAGCTAGCATCGTCGTGTTGGAGCGTTTGGTCAGATAATCCTCCAACTGCCATATCTGCCCTATTAGACCTATCTAGGACTTAAAAACACCTTTGGTGATGTGTTCGTGTGTGTATTAACAGAATCCGATGCGTGGGAGCGCATTTCAGGACATCTGAATTTTTGTCTACTTTTGTATAGCTAGCATCGTCGTGTTGGATCGTTTTGTCAGGTAATCCTCCAACTGCCATATCTGCCCTATTAGACCTATCTAGGACTTAAAAACACCTTTGGTGATGTGTTCGTGTGTGTATTAACAGAATCCGATGCGTTGGAGCGCATTTCAGGACATCTGAATTTTTGGTAAATTTTGTATAGCTAGCATCGTCGTGTTGGAGCGTTTTGTCAGGTAATCCTCCAACTGCCATATCGGCCCTATTAGACCTATCTAGGACTTAAAAACACTTTTGGTGATGTGTTCGTGTGTGTATTAACAGAATCCGATGCGTTGGAGCGCATTTCAGGACATCTGAATTTTTTGCTACTTTTGTATAGCTAGCATCGTCGTGTTGGAGCGTTTGGTCAGATAATCCTCCAACTGCCATATCTGCCCTATTAGACCTATCTAGGACTTAAAAACACCTTTGGTGATGTGTTCGTGTGTGTATTAACAGAATCCGATGCGTGGGAGCGCATTTCAGGACATCTGAATTTTTGTCTACTTTTGTATAGCTAGCATCGTCGTGTTGGAGCGTTTGGTCAGGTAATCCTCCAACTGCCATATCTGCCCTATTAGACCTATCTAGGACTTAAAAACACTTTTGGTGATGTGTTCGTGTGTGTATTAACAGAATCCGATGCGTTGGAGCGCATTTCAGGACATCTGAATTTTTTGCTACTTTTGTATAGCTAGCATCGTCGTGTTGGAGCGTTTGGTCAGATAATCCTCCAACTGCCATATCTGCCCTATTAGACCTATCTAGGACTTAAAAACACCTTTGGTGATGTGTTCGTGTGTGTATTAACAGAATCCGATGCGTGGGAGCGCATTTCAGGACATCTGAATTTTTGTCTACTTTTGTATAGCTAGCATCGTCGTGTTGGAGCGTTTGGTCAGGTAATCCTCCAACTGCCATATCTGCCCTATTAGACCTATCTAGGACTTAAAAACACTTTTGGTGATGTGTTCGTGTGTGTATTAACAGAATCCGATGCGTTGGAGCGCATTTCAGGACATCTGAATTTTTTGCTACTTTTGTATAGCTAGCATCGTCGTGTTGGAGCGTTTGGTCAGATAATCCTCCAACTGCCATATCTGCCCTATTAGACCTATCTAGGACTTAAAAACACCTTTGGTGATGTGTTCGTGTGTGTATTAACAGAATCCGATGCGTGGGAGCGCATTTCAGGACATCTGAATTTTTGTCTACTTTTGTATAGCTAGCATCGTCGTGTTGGATCGTTTTGTCAGGTAATCCTCCAACTGCCATATCTGCCCTATTAGACCTATCTAGGACTTAAAAACACCTTTGGTGATGTGTTCGTGTGTGTATTAACAGAATCCGATGCGTTGGAGCGCATTTCAGGACATCTGAATTTTTGGTAAATTTTGTATAGCTAGCATCGTCGTGTTGGAGCGTTTTGTCAGGTAATCCTCCAACTGCCATATCGGCCCTATTAGACCTATCTAGGACTTAAAAACACTTTTGGTGATGTGTTCGTGTGTGTTTTAACAGAATCCGATGCGTTGGAGCGCATTTCAGGACATCTGAATTTTTTGCTACTTTTGTATAGCTAGCATCGTCGTGTTGGAGCGTTTGGTCAGATAATCCTCCAACTGCCATATCTGCCCTATTAGACCTATCTAGGACTTAAAAACACCTTTGGTGATGTGTTCGTGTGTGTATTAACAGAATCCGATGCGTGGGAGCGCATTTCAGGACATCTGAATTTTTGTCTACTTTTGTATAGCTAGCATCGTCGTGTTGGAGCGTTTTGTCAGGTAATCCTCCAACTGCCATATCTGCCCTATTAGACCTATCCAGGACTTAAAAACACTTTTGGTGATGTGTTCGCGTGTGTGTATTAACAGAATCCAAAGCGTTGGACCGCATTTCAGGACATCTGAATTTTTGTCTACTTTTGTATAGCTAGCATCGTCGTGTTGGAGCGTTTGGTCAGGTAATTGTCAGGTAATCCTCCAACTGCCATATCTGCCCTATTATACCTATCTAGGACTTAAAAACACCTTTGGTGATGTGTTCGTGTGTGTATTAACAGAATCCGATGCGTGGGAGCGCATTTCAGGACATCTGAATTTTTTGCTACTTTTGTATAGCTAGCATCGTCGTGTTGGAGCGTTTGGTCAGGTAATCCTCCAACTGCCATATCTGCCCTATTAGACCTATCTAGGACTTAAAAACACTTTTGGTGATGTGTTCGTGTGTGTATTAACAGAATCCGATGCGTGGGAGCGCATTTCAGGATATCTGAATTTTTTTCTACTTTTGTATAGCTAGCATCGTCGTGTTGGAGCGTTTGGTCAGGTAATCCTCCAACTGCCATATCTGCCCTATTAGACCTATCTAGGACTTAAAAACACTTTTAGTGATGTGTTCGTGTGTGTATTAACAGAATCCGATGCGTTGGAGCGCATTTCAGGACATCTGAATTTGTTGCTACTTTTGTATAGCTAGCATCGTCGTGTTGGAGCGTTTGGTCAGGTAATTGTCAGGTAATCCTCCAACTGCCATATCTGCCCTATTAGACCTATCTAGGACTTAAAAACACCTTTGGTGATGTGTTCGTGTGTGTATTAACAGAATCCGATACGTGGGAGCGCATTTCAGGACATCTGAATTTTTTGCTACTTTTGTATAGCTAGCATCGTCGTGTTGGAGCGTTTGGTCAGATAATCCTCCAACTGCCATATCTGCCCTATTAGACCTATCTAGGACTTAAAAACACCTTTGGTGATGTGTTCGTGTGTGTATTAACAGAATCCGATGCGTGGGAGCGCATTTCAGGACATCTGAATTTTTGTCTACTTTTGTATAGCTAGCATCGTCGTGTTGGAGCGTTTTGTCAGGTAATCCTCCAACTGCCATATCTGCCCTATTAGACCTATCCAGGACTTAAAAACACTTTTGGTGATGTGTTCGCGTGTGTGTATTAACAGAATCCAAAGCGTTGGACCGCATTTCAGGACATCTGAATTTTTGCCTACTTTTGTATAGCTAGCATCGTCGTGTTGGAGCGTTTTGTCAGGTAATTGTCAGGTAATCCTCCAACTGCCATATCTGCCCTATTAGACCTATCTAGGACTTAAAAACACCTTCGGTGATGTGTTCGTGTGTGTATTAACAGAATCCGATGCGTGGGAGCGCATTTCAGGACATCTGAATTTTTTGCTACTTTTGTATAGCTAGCATCGTCGTGTTGGAGCGTTTGGTCAGGTAATTGTCAGGTAATCCTCCAACTGCCATATCTGCCCTATTAGACCTATCTAGGACTTAAAAACACCTTTGGTGATGTGTTCGTGTGTGTATTAACAGAATCCGATGCGTGGGAGCGCATTTCAGGACATCTGAATGTTTTGCTACTTTTGTATAGCTAGCATCGTCGTGTTGGAGCGTTTTGTCAGGTAATTGTCAGGTAATCCTCCAACTGCCATATCGGCCCTATTAGACCTATCTAGGACTTAAAAACACTTTTGGTGATGTGTTCGTGTGTGTATTAACAGAATCCGATGCGTTGGAGCGCATTTCAGGACATCTGAATTTTTTGCTACTTTTGTATAGCTAGCATCGTCGTGTTGGAGCGTTTTGTCAGGTAATTGTCAGGTAATCCTCCAACTGCCATATCTGCCCTATTAGACCTATCTAGGATTTAAAAACACCTTTGGTGATGTGTTCGTGTGTGTATTAACAGAATCCGATGCGTGGGAGCGCATTTCAGGACATCTGAATGTTTTGCTACTTTTGTATAGCTAGCATCGTCGTGTTGGAGCGTTTGGTCAGGTAATCCTCCAACTGCCATATCTGCCCTATTAGACCTATCTAGGACTTAAAAACACTTTTGGTGATGTGTTCGTGTGTGTATTAACAGAATCCGATGCGTGGGAGCGCATTTCAGGATATCTGAATTTTTTTCTACTTTTGTATAGCTAGCATCGTCGTGTTGGAGCGTTTGGTCAGGTAATCCTCCAACTGCCATATCTGCCCTATTAGACCTATCTAGGACTTAAAAACACTTTTGGTGATGTGTTCGTGTGTGTATTAACAGAATCCGATGCGTTGGAGCGCATTTCAGGACATCTGAATTTGTTGCTACTTTTGTATAGCTAGCATCGTCGTGTTGGAGCGTTTGGTCAGGTAATTGTCAGGTAATCCTCCAACTGCCATATCTGCCCTATTAGACCTATCTAGGACTTAAAAACACCTTTGGTGATGTGTTCGTGTGTGTATTAACAGAATCCGATACGTGGGAGCGCATTTCAGGACATCTGAATTTTTTGCTACTTTTGTATAGCTAGCATCGTCGTGTTGGAGCGTTTGGTCAGGTAATTGTCAGGTAATCCTCCAACTGCCATATCTGCCCTATTAGACCTATCTAGGACTTAAAAACACCTTCGGTGATGTGTTCGTGTGTGTATTAACAGAATCCGATGCGTGGGAGCGCATTTCAGGACATCTGAATTTTTTGCTACTTTTGTATAGCTAGCATCGTCGTGTTGGAGCGTTTGGTCAGGTAATTGTCAGGTAATCCTCCAACTGCCATATCTGCCCTATTAGACCTATCTAGGACTTAAAAACACTTTTGGTGATGTGTTCGTGTGTGTATTAACAGAATCCGATGCGTGGGAGCGCATTTCAGGACATCTGAATTTGTTGCTACTTTTGTATAGCTAGCATCGTCGTGTTGGAGCGTTTGGTCAGGTAATTGTCAGGTAATCCTCCAACTGCCATATCTGCCCTATTAGACCTATCTAGGACTTAAAAACACTTTTGGTGATGTGTTCGTGTGTGTATTAACAGAATCCGATGCGTGGGAGCGCATTTCAGGACATCTGTGTTGGAGCGTTTGGTCAGGTAATTGTCAGGTAATCCTCCAACTGCCATATCTGCCCTATTAGACCTATCTAGGACTTAAAAACACCTTTGGTGATGTGTTCGTGTGTGTATTAACAGAATCCGATGCGTTGGAGCGCATTTCAGGACATCTGAATTTTTGTCTACTTTTGTATAGCTAGCATCGTCGTGTTGGAGCGTTTTGTCAGGTAATCCTCCAACTGCCATATCTGCCCTATTAGACCTATCTAGGACTTAAAAACACTTTTGGTGATGTGTTCGTGTTAGTATTAACAGAATCCGATGCGTTGGAGCGCATTTCAGGACAACTGAATTTTTTGCTACTTTTGTAGAGCTAGCATCGTCGTGTTGGAGCGTTTGGTCAGGTAATCCTCCAACTGCCATATCTGCCCTATTAGACCTATCTAGGACTTAAAAACACCTTTGGTGATGTGTTCGTGTGTGTATTAACAGAATCCGATGCGTGGGAGCGCATTTCAGGACATCTGAATTTTTGTCTACTTTTGTATAGCTAGCATCGTCGTGTTGGAGCGTTTGGTCAGGTAATTGTCAGGTAATCCTCCAACTGCCATATCTGCCCTATTAGACCTATCTAGGACTTAAAAACACTTTTGGTGATGTGTTCGTGTGTGTATTAACAGAATCCGATGCGTGGGAGCGCATTTCAGGACATCTGAATTTTTGTCTACTTTTGTATAGCTAGCATCGTCGTGTTGGAGCGTTTGGTCAGGTAATTGTCAGGTAATCCTCCAACTGCCATATCTGCCCTATTAGACCTATCTAGGACTTAAAAACACCTTTGGTGATGTGTTCGTGTGTGTATTAACAGAATCCGATGCGTTGGAGCGCATTTCAGGACATCTGAATTTTTGGAAAATTTTGTATAGCTAGCATCGTCGTGTTGGAGCGTTTGGTCAGGTAATTCTCCAACTGCCATATCTGCCCTATTAGACCTATCCAGGACTTAAAAACACTTTTGGTGATGTGTTCGTGTGTGTATTAACAGAATCCGATGCGTTGGAGCGCATTTCAGGACATCTGAATTTTTTGCTACTTTTGTATAGCTAGCATCGTCGTGTTGGAGCGTTTGGTCAGGTAATCCTCCAACTGCCATATCTGCCCTATTAGACCTATCTAGGACTTAAAAACACTTTTGGTGATGTGTTCGTGTGTGTATTAACAGAATCCGATGCGTTGGAGCGCATTTCAGGACAACTGAATTTTTTGCTACTTTTGTATAGCTAGCATCGTCGTGTTGGAGCGTTTGGTCAGGTAATCCTCCAACTGCCATATCTGCCCTATTAGACCTATCTAGAACTTAAAAACACTTTTGGTGATGTGTTCGTGTGTGTATTAACAGAATCCGATGCGTTGGAGCGCATTTCAGGACATCTGAATTTTTTGCTACTTTTGTATAGCTAGCATCGTCGTGTTGGAGCGTTTTGTCACGTAATCCTCCAACTGCCATATCTGCCCTATTAGACCTATCTAGGACTTAAAAACACCTTTGGTGATGTGTTCGTGTGTGTATTAACAGAATCCGATGCGTTGGAGCGCATTTCAGGACATCTGAATTTTTGGAAAATTTTGTATAGCTAGCATCGTCGTGTTGGAGCGTTTGGTCAGGTAATTCTCCAACTGCCATATCTGCCCTATTAGACCTATCCAGGACTTAAAAACACTTTTGGTGATGTGTTCGTGTGTGTATTAACAGAATCCGATGCGTTGGAGCGCATTTCAGGACATCTGAATTTTTTGCTACTTTTGTATAGCTAGCATCGTCGTGTTGGAGCGTTTGGTCAGGTAATCCTCCAACTGCCATATCTGCCCTATTAGACCTATCTAGGACTTAAAAACACTTTTGGTGATGTGTTCGTGTGTGTATTAACAGAATCCGATGCGTTGGAGCGCATTTCAGGACAACTGAATTTTTTGCTACTTTTGTATAGCTAGCATCGTCGTGTTGGAGCGTTTGGTCAGGTAATCCTCCAACTGCCATATCTGCCCTATTAGACCTATCTAGAACTTAAAAACACTTTTGGTGATGTGTTCGTGTGTGTATTAACAGAATCCGATGCGTTGGAGCGCATTTCAGGACATCTGAATTTTTGGTAAATTTTGTATAGCTAGCATCGTCGTGTTGGAGCGTTTGGTCAGGTAATTCTCCAACTGCCATATCTGCCCTATTAGACCTATCCAGGACTTAAAAACACTTTTGGTGATGTGTTCGTGCGTGTATTAACAGAATCCGATGCGTTGGAGCGCATTTCAGGACATCTGAATTTTTTGCTACTTTTGTATAGCTAGCATCGTCGTGTTGGAGCGTTTGGTCAGGTAATCCTCCAACTGCCATATCTGCCCTATAAGACCTATCTAGGACTTAAAAACACTTTTGGTGATGTGTTCGTGTGTATATTAACAGAATCCGATGCGTTGGAGCGCATTTCAGGACATCTGAATTTTTTGCTACTTTTGTATAGCTAGCATCGTCGTGTTGGAGCGTTTGGTCAGGTAATTGTCAGGTAATCCTCCAACTGCCATATCTGCCCTATTAGACCTATCTAGGACTTAAAAACACCTTTGGTGATGTGTTCGTGTGTGTATTAACAGAATCCGATGCGTGGGAGCGCATTTCAGGACATCTGAATTTTTTGCTACTTTTGTATAGCTAGCATCGTCGTGTTGGAGCGTTTGGTCAGGTAATCCTCCAACTGCCATATCTGCCCTATTAGACCTATCTAGGACTTAAAAACACTTTTGGTGATGTGTTCGTGTGTGTATTAACAGAATCCGATGCGTGGGAGCGCATTTCAGGACATCTGAATTTTTTGCTACTTTTGTATAGCTAGCATCGTCGTGTTGGAGCGTTTGGTCAGGTAATCCTCCAACTGCCATATCTGCCCTATTAGACCTATCTAGGACTTAAAAACACTTTTGGTGATGTGTTCGTGTGTGTATTAACAGAATCCGATGCGTGGGAGCGCATTTCAGGACATCTGAATTTTTTGCTACTTTTGTATAGCTAGCATCGTCGTGTTGGAGCGTTTGGTCAGGTAATCCTCCAACTGCCATATCTGCCCTATTAGACCTATCTAGGACTTAAAAACACTTTTGGTGATGTTTTCGTGTGTGTATTAACAGAATCCGATGCGTTGGAGCGCATTTCAGGACATCTGAATTTTTTGCTACTTTTGTATAGCTAGCATCGTCGTGTTGGAGCGTTTGGTCAGGTAATTGTCAGGTAATCCTCCAACTGCCATATCTGCCCTATTAGACCTATCTAGGACTTAAAAACACTTTTGGTGATGTGTTCGTGTGTGTATTAACAGAATCCGATGCGTGGGAGCGCATTTCAGGACATCTGAATTTTTTGCTACTTTTGTATAGCTAGCATCGTCGTGTTGGAGCGTTTGGTCAGGTAATCCTCCAACTGCCATATCTGCCCTATTAGACCTATCTAGGACTTAAAAACACTTTTGGTGATGTGTTCGTGTGTGTATTAACAGAATCCGATGCGTGGGAGCGCATTTCAGGACATCTGAATTTTTTGCTACTTTTGTATAGCTAGCATCGTCGTGTTGGAGCGTTTGGTCAGGTAATCCTCCAACTGCCATATCTGCCCTATTAGACCTATCTAGGACTTAAAAACACTTTTGGTGATGTGTTCGTGTGTGTATTAACAGAATCCGATGCGTTGGAGCGCATTTCAGGACATCTGAATTTTTTGCTACTTTTGTATAGCTAGCATCGTCGTGTTGGAGCGTTTGGTCAGGTAATTGTCAGGTAATCCTCCAACTGCCATATCTGCCCTATTAGACCTATCTAGGACTTAAAAACACTTTTGGTGATGTGTTCGTGTGTGTATTAACAGAATCCGATGCGTTGGAGCGCATTTCAGGACATCTGAATTTTTTGCTACTTTTGTATAGCTAGCATCGTCGTGTTGGAGCGTTTGGTCAGGTAATCCTCCAACTGCCATATCTGCCCTATTAGACCTATCTAGGACTTAAAAACACTTTTGGTGATGTGTTCGTGTGTGTATTAACAGAATCCGATGCGTGGGAGCGCATTTCAGGACATCTGAATTTTTTGCTACTTTTGTATAGCTAGAATCGTCGTGTTGGAGCGTTTGGTCAGGTAATTGTCAGGTAATCCTCCAACTGCCATATCTGCCCTATTAGATCTATCTAGGACTTAAAAACTATTTTGGTGATGTGTTCGTGTGTGTATTAACAGAATCCGATGCGTGGGAGCGCATTTCAGGACATCTGAATTTTTTGCTACTTTTGTATAGCTAGCATCGTCGTGTTGGAGCGTTTGGTCAGGTAATCCTCCAACTGCCATATCTGCCCTATTAGACCTATCTAGGACTTAAAAACACTTTTGGTGATGTGTTCGTGTGTGTATTAACAGAATCCGATGCGTTGGAGCGCATTTCAGGACATCTGAATTTTTTGCTACTTTTGTATAGCTAGCATCGTCGTGTTGGAGCGTTTGGTCAGGTAATCCTCCAACTGCCATATCTGCCCTATTAGACCTATCTAGGACTTAAAAACACTTTTGGTGATGTGTTCGTGTGTGTATTAACAGAATCCGATGCGTTGGAGCGCATTTCAGGACATCTGAATTTTTTGCTACTTTTGTATAGCTAGCATCGTCGTGTTGGAGCGTTTGGTCAGGTAATCCTCCAACTGCCATATCTGCCCTATTAGACCTATCTAGGACTTAAAAACACTTTTGGTGATGTGTTCGTGTGTGTATTAACAGAATCCGATGCGTGGGAGCGCATTTCAGGACATCTGAATTTTTTGCTACTTTTGTATAGCTAGAATCGTCGTGTTGGAGCGTTTGGTCAGGTAATTGTCAGGTAATCCTCCAACTGCCATATCTGCCCTATTAGACCTATCTAGGACTTAAAAACTATTTTGGTGATGTGTTCGTGTGTGTATTAACAGAATCCGATGCGTGGGAGCGCATTTCAGGACATCTGAATTTTTTGCTACTTTTGTATAGCTAGCATCGTCGTGTTGGAGCGTTTGGTCAGGTAATCCTCCAACTGCCATATCTGCCCTATTAGACCTATCTAGGACTTAAAAACACTTTTGGTGATGTGTTCGTGTGTGTATTAACAGAATCCGATGCGTTGGAGCGCATTTCAGGACATCTGAATTTTTTGCTACTTTTGTATAGCTAGCATCGTCGTGTTGGAGCGTTTGGTCAGGTAATCCTCCAACTGCCATATCTGCCCTATTAGACCTATCTAGGACTTAAAAACACTTTTGGTGATGTGTTCGTGTGTGTATTAACAGAATCCGATGCGTTGGAGCGCATTTCAGGACATCTGAATTTTTTGCTACTTTTGTATAGCTAGCATCGTCGTGTTGGAGCGTTTGGTCAGGTAATCCTCCAACTGCCATATCTGCCCTATTAGACCTATCTAGGACTTAAAAACACTTTTGGTGATGTGTTCGTGTGTGTATTAACAGAATCCGATGCGTGGGAGCGCATTTCAGGACATCTGAATTTTTTGCTACTTTTGTATAGCTAGCATCGTCGTGTTGGAGCGTTTGGTCAGGTAATCCTCCAACTGCCATATCTGCCCTATTAGACCTATCTAGGACTTAAAAACACTTTTGGTGATGTGTTCGTGTGTGTATTAACAGAATCCGATGCGTGGGAGCGCATTTCAGGACATCTGAATTTTTTGCTACTTTTGTATAGCTAGCATCGTCGTGTTGGAGCGTTTGGTCAGGTAATCCTCCAACTGCCATATCTGCCCTATTAGACCTATCTAGGACTTAAAAACACTTTTGGTGATGTGTTTGTGTGTGTATTAACAGAATCCGATGCGTGGGAGCGCATTTCAGGACATCTGAATTTTTTGCTACTTTTGTGTAGCTAGCATCGTCGTGTTGGAGCGTTTGGTCAGGTAATTGTCAGGTAATCCTCCAACTGCCATATCTGCCCTATTAGACCTATCTAGGACTTAAAAACACTTTTGGTGATGTGTTCGTGTGTGTATTAACAGAATCCGATGCGTGGGAGCGCATTTCAGGACATCTGAATTTTTTGCTACTTTTGTGTAGCTAGCATCGTCGTGTTGGAGCGTTTGGTCAGGTAATTGTCAGGTAATCCTCCAACTGCCATATCTGCCCTATTAGACCTATCTAGGACTTAAAAACACTTTTGGTGATGTGTTCGTGTGTGTATTAACAGAATCCGATGCGTGGGAGCGCATTTCAGGACATCTGAATTTTTTGCTACTTTTGTGTAGCTAGCATCGTCGTGGTGGAGCGTTTGATCAGGTAATTGTTAGGTAATCCTCCAACTGCCATATCTGCCCTATTAGACCTATCTAGGACTTAAAAACACTTTTGGTGATATGTTCGTGTGTGTATTAACAGAATCCGATGCGTGGGAGCGCATTTCAGGACATCTGAATTTTTTGCTACTTTTGTGTAGCTAGCATCGTCGTGTTGGAGCGTTTGGTCAGGTAATCCTCCAACTGCCAAATCTGCCCTATTAGACCTATCTAGGACTTAAAAACACTTTTGGTGATGTGTTCGTGTGTGTATTAACAGAATCCGATGCGTGGGAGCGCATTTCAGGACATCTGAATTTTGTGCTACTTTTGTGTAGCTAGCATCGTCGTGTTGGAGCGTTTGGTCAGGTAATCCTCCAACTGCCATATCTGCCCTATTAGACCTATCTAGGACTTAAAAACACTTTTGGTGATGTGTTCGTGTGTGTATTAACAGAATCCGATGCGTGGGAGCGCATTTCAGGACATCTGAATTTTTTGCTACTTTTGTATAGCTAGCATCGTCGTGTTGGAGCGTTTGGTCAGGTAATTGTCAGGTAATCCTCCAACTGCCATATCTGCCCTATTAGACCTATCTAGGACTTAAAAACACTTTTGGTGATGTGTTCGTGTGTGTATTAACAGAATCCGATGCGTGGGAGCGCATTTCAGGACATCTGAATTTTTTGCTACTTTTGTATAGCTAGCATCGTCGTGTTGGAGCGTTTGGTCAGGTAATCCTCCAACTGCCATATCTGCCCTATTAGACCTATCTAGGACTTAGAAACACTTTTGGTGATGTGTTCGTGTGTGTATTAACAGAATCCGGTGCGTGGGAGCGCATTTCAGGACATCTGAATTTTTTGCTACTTTTGTATAGCTAGCATCGTCGTGTTGGAGCGTTTGGTCAGGTAATTGTCAGGCAATCCTCCAACTGCCATATCTGCCCTATTAGTCCTATCTAGGACTTAAAAACACTTTTGGTGATGTGTTCGTGTGTGTATTAACAGAATCCGATGCGTGGGAGCGCATTTCAGGACATCTGAATTGTTTGCTACTTTTGTGTAGCTAGCATCGTCGTGTTGGAGCGTTTGGTCAGGTAATCCTCCAACTGTCATATCTGCCCTATTAGACCTATCTAGGACTTAAAAACACTTTTGGTGATGTGTTCGTGTGTGTATTAACAGAATCCGATGCGTGGGAGCGCATTTCAGGACATCTGAATTTTTTGCTACTTTTGTATAGCTAGCATCGTCGTGTTGGAGCGTTTGGTCAGGTAATTGTCAGGTAATCCTCCAACTGCCATATCTGCCCTATTAGACCTATCTAGGACTTAAAAACACTTTTGGTGATGTGTTCGTGTGTGTATTAACAGAATCCGGTGCGTGGGAGCGCATTTCAGGACATCTGAATTTTTTGCTACTTTTGTATAGCTAGCATCGTCGTGTTGGAGCGTTTGGTCAGGTAATCCTCCAACTATAGCTAGCATCGTCGTGTTGGAGCGTTTGGTCAGGTAATTGTCAGGTAATCCTCCAACTGCCATATCTGCCCTATTAGACCTATCTAGGACTTAAAAACACTTTTGGTGATGTGTTCGTGTGTGTATTAACAGAATCCGATGCGTGGGAGCGCATTTCAGGACATCTGAATTTTTTGCTACTTTTGTATAGCTAGCATCGTCGTGTTGGAGCGTTTGGTCAGGTAATTGTCAGGTAATCCTCCAACTGCCATATCTGCCCTATTAGATCTATCTAGGACTTAAAAACACTTTTGGTGATGTGTTCGTGTGTGTATTAACAGAATCCGATGCGTGGGAGAGCATTTCAGGACATCTGAATTTTTTGCTACTTTTGTATAGCTAGCATCATCGTGTTGGAGCGTTTGGTCAGGTAATTGTCAGGTAATCCTCCAACTGCCATATCTGCCCTATTAGACCTATCTAGGACTTAAAAACACTTTTGGTGATGTGTTCGTGTGTGTATTAACAGAATCCGATGCGTTGGAGCGCATTTCAGGACATCTGAATTTTTTGCTACTTTTGTATAGCTAGCATCGTCGTGTTGGAGCGTTTGGTCAGGTAATTGTCAGGTAATCCTCCAACTGCCATATCTGCCCTATTAGATCTATCTAGGACTTAAAAACACTTTTGGTGATGTGTTCGTGTGTGTATTAACAGAATCCGATGCGTGGGAGAGCATTTCAGGACATCTGAATTTTTTGCTACTTTTGTATAGCTAGCATCATCGTGTTGGAGCGTTTGGTCAGGTAATTGTCAGGTAATCCTCCAACTGCCATATCTGCCCTATTAGATCTATCTAGGACTTAAAAACACTTTTGGTGATGTGTTCGTGTGTGTATTAACAGAATCCGATGCGTGGGAGAGCATTTCAGGACATCTGAATTTTTTGCTACTTTTGTATAGCTAGCATCATCGTGTTGGAGCGTTTGGTCAGGTAATTGTCAGGTAATCCTCCAACTGCCATATCTGCCCTATTAGACCTATCTAGGACTTAAAAACACTTTTGGTGATGTGTTCGTGTGTGTATTAACAGAATCCGATGCGTGGGAGCGCAATATTAGACCTATCTAGGACTTAAAAACACTTTTGGTGATGTGTTCGTGTGTGTATTAACAGAATCCGATGCGTGGGAGCGCATTTCAGGACATCTGAATTTTTTGCTACTTTTGTATAGCTAGCATCGTCGTGTTGGAGCGTTTGGTCAGGTAATTGTCAGGTAATCCTCCAACTGCCATATCTGCCCTATTAGACCTATCTAGGACTTAAAAACACTTTTGGTGATGTGTTCGTGTGTGTATTAACAGAATCCGGTGCGTGGGAGCGCATTTCAGGACATCTGAATTTTTTTGCTACTTTTGTATAGCTAGCATCGTCGTGTTGGAGCGTTTGGTCAGGTAATCCTCCAACTATAGCTAGCATCGTCGTGTTGGAGCGTTTGGTCATGTAATTGTCAGGTAATCCTCCAACTGCCATATCTGCCCTATTAGACCTATCTAGGACTTAAAAACACTTTTGGTGATGTGTTCGTGTGTGTATTAACAGAATCCGATGCGTGGGAGCGCATTTCAGGACATCTGAATTTTTTGCTACTTTTGTATAGCTAGCATCGTCGTGTTGGAGCGTTTGGTCAGGTAATTGTCAGGTAATCCTCCAACTGCCATATCTGCCCTATTAGATCTATCTAGGACTTAAAAACACTTTTGGTGATGTGTTCGTGTGTGTATTAACAGAATCCGATGCGTGGGAGAGCATTTCAGGACATCTGAATTTTTTGCTACTTTTGTATAGCTAGCATCATCGTGTTGGAGCGTTTGGTCAGGTAATTGTCAGGTAATCCTCCAACTGCCATATCTGCCCTATTAGACCTATCTAGGACTTAAAAACACTTTTGGTGATGTGTTCGTGTGTGTATTAACAGAATCCGATGCGTGGGAGCGCATTTCAGGACATCTGAATTTTTTGCTACTTTTGTATACCTAGCATCGTCGTGTTGGAGCGTTTGGTCAGGTAATCCTCCAACTGCCATATCTGCCCTATTAGACCTATCTAGGACTTAAAAACACTTTTGGTGATGTGTTCGTGTGTGTATTAACAGAATCCGATGCGTGGGAGCACATTTCAGGACATCTGAATTTTTTGCTACTTTTGTATAGCTAGCATCGTCGTGTTGGAGCGTTTGGTCAGGTAATCCTCCAACTGCCATATCTGCCCTATTAGACCTATCTAGGACTTAAAAACACTTTTGGTGATGTGTTCGTGTGTGTATTAACAGAATCCGATGCGTGGGAGCGCATTTCAGGACATCTGAATTTTTTGCTACTTTTGTATAGCTAGCATCATCGTGTTGGAGCGTTTGGTCAGGTAATCCTCCAACTGCCATATCTGCCCTATTAGACCTATCTAGGACTTAAAAACACTTTTGGTGATGTGTTCGTGTGTGTATTAACAGAATCCGATGCGTGGGAGCGCATTTCAGGACATCTGAATTTTTTGCTACTTTTGTATAGCTAGCATCGCCGTGTTGGAGCGTTTGGTCAGGTAATCCTCCAACTGCCATATCTGCCCTATTAGACCTATCTAGGACTTAAAAACACTTTTGGTGATGTGTTTGTGTGTGTATTAACAGAATCCGATGCGTTGGAGCGCATTTCAGGACATCTGAATTTTTTGCTACTTTTGTATAGCTAGCATCGTCGTGTTGGAGCGTTTGGTCAGGTAATTCTCCAACTGCCATATCTGCCCTATTAGACCTATCTAGGACTTAAAAACACTTTTGGTGATGTGTTCGTGTGTGTATTAACAGAATCCGATGCGTGGGAGCGCATTTCAGGACATCTGAATTTTTTGCTACTTTTGTATAGCTAGCATCATCGTGTTGGAGCGTTTGGTCAGGTAATCCTCCAACTGCCATATCTGCCCTATTAGACCTATCTAGGACTTAAAAACACTTTTGGTGATGTGTTCGTGTGTGTATTAACAGAATCCGATGCGTTGGAGCGCATTTCAGGACATCTGAATTTTTTGCTACTTTTGTATAGCTAGCATCGTCGTGTTGGAGCGTTTGGTCAGGTAATCCTCCAACTGCCATATCTGCCCTATTAGACCTATCTAGGACTTAAAAACACTTTTGGTGATGTGTTCGTGTGTGTATTAACAGAATCCGATGCGTGGGAGCACATTTCAGGACATCTGAATTTTTTGCTACTTTTGTATAGCTAGCATCGTCGTGTTGGAGCGTTTGGTCAGGTAATCCTCCAACTGCCATATCTGCCCTATTAGACCTATCTAGGACTTAAAAACACTTTTGGTGATGTGTTCGTGTGTGTATTAACAGAATCCGATGCGTGGGAGCGCATTTCAGGACATCTGAATTTTTTGCTACTTTTGTATAGCTAGCATCATCGTGTTGGAGCGTTTGGTCAGGTAATTGTCAGGTAATCCTCCAACTGCCATATCTGCCCTATTAGACCTATCTAGGACTTAAAAACACTTTTGGTGATGTGTTCGTGTGTGTATTAACAGAATCCGATGCGTGGGAGCGCATTTCAGGACATCTGAATTTTTTGCTACTTTTGTATAGCTAGCATCGTCGTGTTGGAGCGTTTGGTCAGGTAATCCTCCAACTATAGCTAGCATCGTCGTGTTGGAGCGTTTGGTCAGGTAATCCTCCAACTGCCATATCTGCCCTATTAGACCTATCTAGGACTTAAAAACACTTTTGGTGATGTGTTCGTGTGTGTATTAACAGAATCCGATGCGTGGGAGCGCATTTCAGGACATCTGAATTTTTTGCTACTTTTGTATAGCTAGCATCATCGTGTTGGAGCGTTTGGTCAGGTAATTGTCAGGTAATCCTCCAACTGCCATATCTGCCCTATTAGACCTATCTAGGACTTAAAAACACTTTTGGTGATGTGTTCGTGTGTGTATTAACAGAATCCGATGCGTGGGAGCGCATTTCAGGACATCTGAATTTTTTGCTACTTTTGTATAGCTAGCATCGTCGTGTTGGAGCGTTTGGTCAGGTAATCCTCCAACTATAGCTAGCATCGTCGTGTTGGAGCGTTTGGTCAGGTAATCCTCCAACTGCCATATCTGCCCTATTAGACCTATCTAGGACTTAAAAACACTTTTGGTGATGTGTTCGTGTGTGTATTAACAGAATCCGATGCGTGGGAGCGCATTTCAGGACATCTGAATTTTTTGCTACTTTTGTATAGCTAGCATCGTCGTGTTGGAGCGTTTGGTCAGGTAATTCTCCAACTGCCATATCTGCCCTATTAGACCTATCTAGGACTTAAAAACACTTTTGGTGATGTGTTCGTGTGTGTATTAACAGAATCCGATGCGTGGGAGCGCATTTCAGGACATCTGAATTTTTTGCTACTTTTGTATAGCTAGCATCATCGTGTTGGAGCGTTTGGTCAGGTAATCCTCCAACTGCCATATCTGCCCTATTAGACCTATCTAGGACTTAAAAACACTTTTGGTGATGTGTTCGTGTGTGTATTAACAGAATCCGATGCGTTGGAGCGCATTTCAGGACATCTGAATTTTTTGCTACTTTTGTATAGCTAGCATCGTCGTGTTGGAGCGTTTGGTCAGGTAATCCTCCAACTGCCATATCTGCCCTATTAGACCTATCTAGGACTTAAAAACACTTTTGGTGATGTGTTCGTGTGTGTATTAACAGAATCCGATGCGTGGGAGCGCATTTCAGGACATCTGAATTTTTTGCTACTTTTGTATAGCTAGCATCGTCGTGTTGGAGCGTTTGGTCAGGTAATTCTCCAACTGCCATATCTGCCCTATTAGACCTATCTAGGACTTAAAAACACTTTTGGTGATGTGTTCGTGTGTGTATTAACAGAATCCGATGCGTGGGAGCGCATTTCAGGACATCTGAATTTTTTGCTACTTTTGTATAGCTAGCATCGTCGTGTTGGAGCGTTTGGTCAGGTAATTCTCCAACTGCCATATCTGCCCTATTAGACCTATCTAGGACTTAAAAACACTTTTGGTGATGTGTTCGTGTGTGTATTAACAGAATCCGATGCGTGGGAGCGCATTTCAGGACATCTGAATTTTTTGCTACTTTTGTATAGCTAGCATCATCGTGTTGGAGCGTTTGGTCAGGTAATCCTCCAACTGCCATATCTGCCCTATTAGACCTATCTAGGACTTAAAAACACTTTTGGTGATGTGTTCGTGTGTGTATTAACAGAATCCGATGCGTTGGAGCGCATTTCAGGACATCTGAATTTTTTGCTACTTTTGTATAGCTAGCATCGTCGTGTTGGAGCGTTTGGTCAGGTAATCCTCCAACTGCCATATCTGCCCTATTAGACCTATCTAGGACTTAAAAACACTTTTGGTGATGTGTTCGTGTGTGTATTAACAGAATCCGATGCGTGGGAGCACATTTCAGGACATCTGAATTTTTTGCTACTTTTGTATAGCTAGCATCGTCGTGTTGGAGCGTTTGGTCAGGTAATTGTCAGGTAATCCTCCAACTGCCATATCTGCCCTATTAGATCTATCTAGGACTTAAAAACACTTTTGGTGATGTGTTCGTGTGTGTATTAACAGAATCCGATGCGTGGGAGCGCATTTCAGGACATCTGAATTTTTTGCTACTTTTGTATAGCTAGCATCATCGTGTTGGAGCGTTTGGTCAGGTAATTGTCAGGTAATCCTCCAACTGCCATATCTGCCCTATTAGACCTATCTAGGACTTAAAAACACTTTTGGTGATGTGTTCGTGTGTGTATTAACAGAATCCGATGCGTGGGAGCGCATTTCAGGACATCTGAATTTTTTGCTACTTTTGTATAGCTAGCATCGTCGTGTTGGAGCGTTTGGTCAGGTAATCCTCCAACTATAGCTAGCATCGTCGTGTTGGAGCGTTTGGTCAGGTAATCCTCCAACTGCCATATCTGCCCTATTAGACCTATCTAGGACTTAAAAACACTTTTGGTGATGTGTTCGTGTGTGTATTAACAGAATCCGATGCGTGGGAGCGCATTTCAGGACATCTGAATTTTTTGCTACTTTTGTATAGCTAGCATCATCGTGTTGGAGCGTTTGGTCAGGTAATTGTCAGGTAATCCTCCAACTGCCATATCTGCCCTATTAGATCTATCTAGGACTTAAAAACACTTTTGGTGATGTGTTCGTGTGTGTATTAACAGAATCCGATGCGTGGGAGCGCATTTCAGGACATCTGAATTTTTTGCTACTTTTGTATAGCTAGCATCATCGTGTTGGAGCGTTTGGTCAGGTAATTGTCAGGTAATCCTCCAACTGCCATATCTGCCCTATTAGACCTATCTAGGACTTAAAAACACTTTTGGTGATGTGTTCGTGTGTGTATTAACAGAATCCGATGCGTGGGAGCGCATTTCAGGACATCTGAATTTTTTGCTACTTTTGTATAGCTAGCATCATCGTGTTGGAGCGTTTGGTCAGGTAATTGTCAGGTAATCCTCCAACTGCCATATCTGCCCTATTAGACCTATCTAGGACTTAAAAACACTTTTGGTGATGTGTTCGTGTGTGTATTAACAGAATCCGATGCGTGGGAGCGCATTTCAGGACATCTGAATTTTTTGCTACTTTTGTATAGCTAGCATCATCGTGTTGGAGCGTTTGGTCAGGTAATTGTCAGGTAATCCTCCAACTGCCATATCTGCCCTATTAGACCTATCTAGGACTTAAAAACACTTTTGGTGATGTGTTCGTGTGTGTATTAACAGAATCCGATGCGTGGGAGCGCATTTCAGGACATCTGAATTTTTTGCTACTTTTGTATAGCTAGCATCATCGTGTTGGAGCGTTTGGTCAGGTAATTGTCAGGTAATCCTCCAACTGCCATATCTGCCCTATTAGACCTATCTAGGACTTAAAAACACTTTTGGTGATGTGTTCGTGTGTGTATTAACAGAATCCGATGCGTGGGAGCGCATTTCAGGACATCTGAATTTTTTGCTACTTTTGTATAGCTAGCATCGTCGTGTTGGAGCGTTTGGTCAGGTAATTCTCCAACTGCCATATCTGCCCTATTAGACCTATCTAGGACTTAAAAACACTTTTGGTGATGTGTTCGTGTGTGTATTAACAGAATCCGATGCGTGGGAGCGCATTTCAGGACATCTGAATTTTTTGCTACTTTTGTATAGCTAGCATCATCGTGTTGGAGCGTTTGGTCAGGTAATCCTCCAACTGCCATATCTGCCCTATTAGACCTATCTAGGACTTAAAAACACTTTTGGTGATGTGTTCGTGTGTGTATTAACAGAATCCGATGCGTTGGAGCGCATTTCAGGACATCTGAATTTTTTGCTACTTTTGTATAGCTAGCATCGTCGTGTTGGAGCGTTTGGTCAGGTAATCCTCCAACTGCCATATCTGCCCTATTAGACCTATCTAGGACTTAAAAACACTTTTGGTGATGTGTTCGTGTGTGTATTAACAGAATCCGATGCGTGGGAGCACATTTCAGGACATCTGAATTTTTTGCTACTTTTGTATAGCTAGCATCGTCGTGTTGGAGCGTTTGGTCAGGTAATTGTCAGGTAATCCTCCAACTGCCATATCTGCCCTATTAGATCTATCTAGGACTTAAAAACACTTTTGGTGATGTGTTCGTGTGTGTATTAACAGAATCCGATGCGTGGGAGCGCATTTCAGGACATCTGAATTTTTTGCTACTTTTGTATAGCTAGCATCATCGTGTTGGAGCGTTTGGTCAGGTAATTGTCAGGTAATCCTCCAACTGCCATATCTGCCCTATTAGACCTATCTAGGACTTAAAAACACTTTTGGTGATGTGTTCGTGTGTGTATTAACAGAATCCGATGCGTGGGAGCGCATTTCAGGACATCTGAATTTTTTGCTACTTTTGTATAGCTAGCATCGTCGTGTTGGAGCGTTTGGTCAGGTAATCCTCCAACTATAGCTAGCATCGTCGTGTTGGAGCGTTTGGTCAGGTAATCCTCCAACTGCCATATCTGCCCTATTAGACCTATCTAGGACTTAAAAACACTTTTGGTGATGTGTTCGTGTGTGTATTAACAGAATCCGATGCGTGGGAGCGCATTTCAGGACATCTGAATTTTTTGCTACTTTTGTATAGCTAGCATCATCGTGTTGGAGCGTTTGGTCAGGTAATTGTCAGGTAATCCTCCAACTGCCATATCTGCCCTATTAGACCTATCTAGGACTTAAAAACACTTTTGGTGATGTGTTCGTGTGTGTATTAACAGAATCCGATGCGTGGGAGCGCATTTCAGGACATCTGAATTTTTTGCTACTTTTGTATAGCTAGCATCGTCGTGTTGGAGCGTTTGGTCAGGTAATCCTCCAACTATAGCTAGCATCGTCGTGTTGGAGCGTTTGGTCAGGTAATCCTCCAACTGCCATCTCTGCCCTATAAGACCTATCTAGGACTTAAAAACACTTTTGGTGATGTGTTCGTGTGTGTATTAACAGAATCCGATGCGTGGGAGCGCATTTCAGGACATCTGAATTTTTTGCTACTTTTGTATAACTAGCATCGTCGTGTTGGAGCGTTTGGTCAGGTAATTGTCAGGTAATCCTCCAACTGCCATATCTGCCCTATTAGACCTATCTAGGACTTAAAAACACTTTTGGTGATGTGTTCGTGTGTGTATTAACAGAATCCGATGCGTGGGAGCGCATTTCAGGACATCTGCATTTTTTGCTACTTTTGTATAGCTAGCATCATCGTGTTGGAGCGTTTGGTCAGGTAATTGTCAGGTAATCCTCCAACTGCCATATCTGCCCTATTAGACCTATCTAGGACTTAAAAACACTTTTGGTGATGTGTTCGTGTGTGTATTAACAGAATCCGATGCGTGGGAGCGCATTTCAGGACATCTGAATTTTTTGCTACTTTTGTATAGCTAGCATCGTCGTGTTGGAGCGTTTGGTCAGGTAATCCTCCAACTATAGCTAGCATCGTCGTGTTGGAGCGTTTGGTCAGGTAATCCTCCAACTGCCATATCTGCCCTATTAGACCTATCTAGGACTTAAAAACACTTTTGGTGATGTGTTCGTGTGTGTATTAACAGAATCCGATGCGTGGGAGCGCATTTCAGGACATCTGAATTTTTTGCTACTTTTGTATAGCTAGCATCGTCGTGTTGGAGCGTTTGGTCAGGTAATCCTCCAACTGCCACCTCTGCCCTATGAGACCTATCTAGGACTTAAAAACACTTTTGGTGATGTGTTCGTGTGTGTATTAACAGAATCCGATGCGTGGGAGCGCATTTCAGGACATCTGAATTTTTTGCTACTTTTGTATAACTAGCATCGTCGTGTTGGAGCGTTTGGTCAGGTAATTGTCAGGTAATCCTCCAACTACCATATCTGCCCTATTAGACCTATCTAGGACTTAAAAACACTTTTGGTGATGTGTTCGTGTGTGTATTAACAGAATCCGATGCGTGGGAGCGCATTTCAGGACATCTGAATTTTTTGCTACTTTTGTATAGCTAGCATCGTCGTGTTGGAGCGTTTGGTCAGGTAATCCTCCAACTGCCATATCTGCCCTATTAGACCTATCTAGGACTTAAAAACACTTTTGGTGATGTGTTCGTGTGTGTATTAACAGAATCCGATGCGTTGGAGCGCATTTCAGGACATCTGAATTTTTGGCTACTTTTGTATAGCTATCATCGTCGTGTTGGAGCGTTTGGTCAGGTAATCCTCCAACTGCCATATCTGCCCTATTAGACCTATCTAGGACTTAAAAACACTTTTGGTGATGTGTTCGTGTGTGTATTAACAGAATCCGATGCGTGGGAGCGCATTTCAGGACATCTGAATTTTTTGCTACTTTTGTATAGCTATCATCGTCGTGTTGGAGCGTTTGGTCAGGTAATCCTCCAACTGCCATATCTGCCCTATTAGACCTATCTAGGACTTAAAAACACTTTTGGTGATGTGTTCGTGTGTGTATTAACAGAATCCGATGCGTGGGAGCGCATTTCAGGACATCTGAATTTTTTGCTACTTTTGTATAGCTAGCATCGTCGTGTTGGAGCGTTTGGTCAGGTAATCCTCCAACTGCCATATCTGCCCTATTAGACCTATCTAGGACTTAAAAACACTTTTGGTGATGTGTTCGTGTGTGTATTAACAGAATCCGATGCGTGGGAGCGCATTTCAGGACATCTGAATTTTTTGCTACTTTTGTATAGCTAGCATCGTCGTGTTGGAACGTTTGGTCAGGTAATCCTCCAACTGCCATATCTGCCCTATTAGACCTATCTAGGACTTAAAAACACTTTTGGTGATGTGTTCGTGTGTGTATTAACAGAATCCGATGCGTTGGAGCGCATTTCAGGACATCTGAATTTTTTGCTACTTTTGTATAGCTAGCATCGTCGTGTTGGAGCGTTTGGTCAGGTAATCCTCCAACTGCCATATCTGCCCTATTAGACCTATCTAGGACTTAAAAACACTTTTGGTGATGTGTTCGTGTGTGTATTAACAGAATCCGATGCGTTGGAGCGCATTTCAGGACATCTGAATTTTTTGCTACTTTTGTATAGCTTGCATCGTCGTGTTGGAGCGTTTGGTCAGGTAATCCTCCAACTGCCATATCTGCCCTATTAGACCTATCTAGGACTTAAAAACACTTTTGGTGATGTGTTCGTGTGTGTATTAACAGAATCCGATGCGTGGGAGCGCATTTCAGGACATCTGAATTTTTTGCTACTTTTGTATAGCTAGCATCGTCGTGTTGGAGCGTTTGGTCAGGTAATCCTCCAACTGCCATATCTGCCCTATTAGACCTATCTAGGACTTAAAAACACTTTTGGTGATGTGTTCGTGTGTGTATTAACAGAATCCGATGAGTGGGAGCGCATTTCAGGACATCTGAATTTTTTGCTACTTTTGTATAGCTAGCATCGTCGTGTTGGAGCGTTTGGTCAGGTAATCCTCCAACTGCCATATCTGCCCTATTAGACCTATCTAGGACTTAAAAACACTTTTGGTGATGTGTTCGTGTGTGTATTAACAGAATCCGATGCGTGGGAGCGCATTTCAGGACATCTGAATTTTTTGCTACTTTTGTATAGCTAGCATCGTCGTGTTGGAGCGTTTGGTCAGGTAATCCTCCAACTGCCATATCTGCCCTATTAGACCTATCTAGGACTTAAAAACACTTTTGGTGATGTGTTCGTGTGTGTATTAACAGAATCCGATGCGTGGGAGCGCATTTCAGGACATCTGAATTTTTTGCTACTTTTGTATAGCTAGCATCGTCGTGTTGGAGCGTTTGGTCAGGTAATTGTCAGGTAATCCTCCAACTGCCATATCTGCCCTATTAGACCTATCTAGGACTTAAAAACACTTTTGGTGATGTGTTCGTGTGTGTATTAACAGAATCCGATGAGTGGGAGCGCATTTCAGGACATCTGAATTTTTTGCTACTTTTGTGTAGCTAGCATCGTCGTGTTGGGGCGTTTGGTCAGGTAATCCTCCAACTGCCATATCTGCCCTATTAGACCTATCTAGGACTTAAAAACACTTTTGGTGATGTGTTCGTGTGTGTATTAACAGAATCCGATGCGTGGGAGCGCATTTCAGGACATCTGAATTTTTTGCTACTTTTGTATAGCTAGCATCGTCGTGTTGGAGCGTTTGGTCAGGTAATTGTCAGGTAATCCTCCAACTACCATATCTGCCCTATTAGACCTATCTAGGACTTAAAAACACTTTTGGTGATGTGTTCGTGTGTGTATTAACAGAATCCGATGCGTGGGAGCGCATTTCAGGACATCTGAATTTTTTGCTACTTTTGTAAAGCTAGCATCGTCGTGTTGGAGCGTTTGGTCAGGTAATCCTCCAACTGCCATATCTGCCCTATTAGACCTATCTAGGACTTAAAAACACTTTTGGTGATGTGTTCGTGTGTGTATTAACAGAATCCGATGCGTGGGAGTGCATTTCAGGACATCTGAATTTTTTGCTACTTTTGTATAGCTAGCATCGTCGTGTTGGAGCGTTTGGTCAGGTAATCCTCCAACTGCCATATCTCCCCTATTAGACCTATCTAGGACTTAAAAACACTTTTGGTGATGTGTTCGTGTGTGTATTAACAGAATCCGATGCGTGGGAGCGCATTTCAGGACATCTGAATTTTTTGCTACTTTTGTATAGCTAGCATCGTCGTGTTGGAGCGTTTGGTCAGGTAATTGTCAGGTAATCCTCCAACTACCATATCTGCCCTATTTTTTGCTACTTTTGTATAGCTAGCATCGTCGTGTTGGAGCGTTTGGTCAGGTAATCCTCCAACTGCCATATCTGCCCTATTAGACCTATCTAGGACTTAAAAACACTTTTGGTGATGTGTTCGTGTGTGTATTAACAGAATCCGATGCGTGGGAGCGCATTTCAGGACATCTGAATTTTTTGCTACTTTTGTATAGCTAGCATCGTCGTGTTGGAGCGTTTGGTCAGGTAATCCTCCAACTGCCATATCTCCCCTATTAGACCTATCTAGGACTTAAAAACACTTTTGGTGATGTGTTCGTGTGTGTATTAACAGAATCCGATGCGTGGGAGCGCATTTCAGGACATCTGAATTTTTTGCTACTTTTGTATAGCTAGCATCGTCGTGTTGGAGCGTTTGGTCAGGTAATTGTCAGGTAATCCTCCAACTACCATATCTGCCCTATTAGACCTATCTAGGACTTAAAAACACTTTTGGTGATGTGTTCGTGTGTGTATTAACAGAATCCGATGCGTGGGAGCGCATTTCAGGACATCTGAATTTTTTGCTACTTTTGTAAAGCTAGCATCGTCGTGTTGGAGCGTTTGGTCAGGTAATCCTCCAACTGCCATATCTGCCCTATTAGACCTATCTAGGACTTAAAAACACTTTTGGTGATGTGTTCGTGTGTGTATTAACAGAATCCGATGCGTGGGAGCGCATTTCAGGACATCTGAATTTTTTGCTACTTTTGTATAGCTAGCATCGTCGTGTTGGAGCGTTTGGTCAGGTAATCCTCCAACTGCCATATCTCCCCTATTAGACCTATCTAGGACTTAAAAACACTTTTGGTGATGTGTTCGTGTGTGTATTAACAGAATCCGATGCGTGGGAGCGCATTTCAGGACATCTGAATTTTTTGCTACTTTTGTATAGCTAGCATCGTCGTGTTGGAGCGTTTGGTCAGGTAATTGTCAGGTAATCCTCCAACTACCATATCTGCCCTATTAGACCTATCTAGGACTTAAAAACACTTTTGGTGATGTGTTCGTGTGTGTATTAACAGAATCCGATGCGTGGGAGCGCATTTCAGGACATCTGAATTTTTTGCTACTTTTGTATAGCTAGCATCGTCGTGTTGGAGCGTTTGGTCAAGTAATCCTCCAACTGCCATATCTCCCCTATTAGACCTATCTAGGACTTAAAAACACTTTTGGTGATGTGTTCGTGTGTGTATTAACAGAATCCGATGCGTGGGAGCGCATTTCAGGACATCTGAATTTTTTGCTACTTTTGTATAGCTAGCATCGTCGTGTTGGAGCGTTTGGTCAGGTAATCCTCCAACTGCCATATCTGCCCTATTAGACCTATCTAGGACCTAAAAACACTTTTGGTGATGTGTTCGTGTGTGTATTAACAGAATCCGATGCGTTGGAGCGCATTTCAGGACATCTGAATTTTTTGCTACTTTTGTATAGCTAGCATCGTCGTGTTGGAGCGTTTGGTCAGGTAATCCTCCAACTGCCATATCTCCCCTATTAGACCTATCTAGGACTTAAAAACACTTTTGGTGATGTGTTCGTGTGTGTATTAACAGAATCCGATGCGTGGGAGCGCATTTCAGGACATCTGAATTTTTTGCTACTTTTGTATAGCTAGCATCGTCGTGTTGGAGCGTTTGGTCAGGTAATTGTCAGGTAATCCTCCAACTACCATATCTGCCCTATTAGACCTATCTAGGACTTAAAAACACTTTTGGTGATGTGTTCGTGTGTGTATTAACAGAATCCGATGCGTGGGAGCGCATTTCAGGACATCTGAATTTTTTGCTACTTTTGTAAAGCTAGCATCGTCGTGTTGGAGCGTTTGGTCAGGTAATCCTCCAACTGCCATATCTGCCCTATTAGACCTATCTAGGACTTAAAAACACTTTTGGTGATGTGTTCGTGTGTGTATTAACAGAATCCGATGCGTGGGAGTGCATTTCAGGACATCTGAATTTTTTGCTACTTTTGTATAGCTAGCATCGTCGTGTTGGAGCGTTTGGTCAGGTAATCCTCCAACTGCCATATCTGCCCTATTAGACCTATCTAGGACTTAAAAACACTTTTGGTGATGTGTTCGTGTGTGTATTAACAGAATCCGATGCGTGGGAGCGCATTTCAGGACATCTGAATTTTTTGCTACTTTTGTATAGCTAGCATCGTCGTGTTGGAGCGTTTGGTCAGGTAATTGTCAGGTAATCCTCCAACTGCCATATCTGCCCTATTAGACCTATCTAGGACTTAAAAACACTTTTGGTGATGTGTTCGTGTGTGTATTAACAGAATCCGATGAGTGGGAGCGCATTTCAGGACATCTGAATTTTTTGCTACTTTTGTGTAGCTAGCATCGTCGTGTTGGGGCGTTTGGTCAGGTAATCCTCCAACTGCCATATCTCCCCTATTAGACCTATCTAGGACTTAAAAACACTTTTGGTGATGTGTTCGTGTGTGTATTAACAGAATCCGATGCGTGGGAGCGCATTTCAGGACATCTGAATTTTTTGCTACTTTTGTATAGCTAGCATCGTCGTGTTGGAGCGTTTGGTCAGGTAATTGTCAGGTAATCCTCCAACTACCATATCTGCCCTATTAGACCTATCTAGGACTTAAAAACACTTTTGGTGATGTGTTCGTGTGTGTATTAACAGAATCCGATGCGTGGGAGCGCATTTCAGGACATCTGAATTTTTTGCTACTTTTGTAAAGCTAGCATCGTCGTGTTGGAGCGTTTGGTCAGGTAATCCTCCAACTGCCATATCTGCCCTATTAGACCTATCTAGGACTTAAAAACACTTTTGGTGATGTGTTCGTGTGTGTATTAACAGAATCCGATGCGTGGGAGCGCATTTCAGGACATCTGAATTTTTTGCTACTTTTGTATAGCTAGCATCGTCGTGTTGGAGCGTTTGGTCAGGTAATCCTCCAACTGCCATATCTCCCCTATTAGACCTATCTAGGACTTAAAAACACTTTTGGTGATGTGTTCGTGTGTGTATTAACAGAATCCGATGCGTGGGAGCGCATTTCAGGACATCTGAATTTTTTGCTACTTTTGTATAGCTAGCATCGTCGTGTTGGAGCGTTTGGTCAGGTAATTGTCAGGTAATCCTCCAACTACCATATCTGCCCTATTAGACCTATCTAGGACTTAAAAACACTTTTGGTGATGTGTTCGTGTGTGTATTAACAGAATCCGATGCGTGGGAGCGCATTTCAGGACATCTGAATTTTTTGCTACTTTTGTATAGCTAGCATCGTCGTGTTGGAGCGTTTGGTCAGGTAATCCTCCAACTGCCATATCTCCCCTATTAGACCTATCTAGGACTTAAAAACACTTTTGGTGATGTGTTCGTGTGTGTATTAACAGAATCCGATGCGTGGGAGCGCATTTCAGGACATCTGAATTTTTTGCTACTTTTGTATAGCTAGCATCGTCGTGTTGGAGCGTTTGGTCAGGTAATTGTCAGGTAATCCTCCAACTACCATATCTGCCCTATTAGACCTATCTAGGACTTAAAAACACTTTTGGTGATGTGTTCGTGTGTGTATTAACAGAATCCGATGCGAGGGAGCGCATTTCAGGACATCTGAATTTTTTGCTACTTTTGTAAAGCTAGCATCGTCGTGTTGGAGCGTTTGGTCAGGTAATCCTACAACTGCCATATCTGCCCTATTAGACCTATCTAGGACTTAAAAACACTTTTGGTGATGTGTTCGTGTGTGTATTAACAGAATCCGATGCGTGGGAGCGCATTTCAGGACATCTGAATTTTTTGCTACTTTTGTATAGCTAGCATCGTCGTGTTGGAGCGTTTGGTCAGGTAATCCTCCAACTGCCATATCTCCCCTATTAGACCTATCTAGGACTTAAAAACACTTTTGGTGATGTGTTCGTGTGTGTATTAACAGAATCCGATGCGTGGGAGCGCATTTCAGGCCATCTGAATTTTTTGCTACTTTTGTATAGCTAGCATCGTCGTGTTGGAGCGTTTGGTCAGGTAATCCTCCAACTGCCATATCTGCCCTATTAGACCTATCTAGGACTTAAAAACACTTTTGGTGATGTGTTCGTGTGTGTATTAACAGAATCCGATGCGTGG
Source organism: Eristalis intricaria (assembly GCA_964034865.1). NCBI lineage: Eukaryota > Metazoa > Arthropoda > Insecta > Diptera > Syrphidae > Eristalis > Eristalis intricaria. The sequence goes on from CAXITZ010000038.1 coordinate 35,115, forward strand.
GAGCGCATTTCAGGACATCTGAATTTTTTGCTACTTTTGTATAGCTAGCATCGTCGTGTTGGAGCGTTTGGTCAGGTAATCCTCCAACTGCCATATCTGCCCTATTAGACCTATCTAGGACTTAAAAACACTTTTGGTGATGTGTTCGTGTGTGTATTAACAGAATCCGATGCGTGGGAGCGCATTTCAGGACATCTGAATTTTTTGCTACTTTTGTATAGCTAGCATCGTCGTGTTGGAGCGTTTGGTCAGGTAATCCTCCAACTGCCATATCTGCCCTATTAGACCTATCTAGGACTTAAAAACACTTTTGGTGATGTGTTCGTGTGTGTATTAACAGAATCCGATGCGTGGGAGCGCATTTCAGGACATCTGAATTTTTTGCTACTTTTGTATAGCTAGCATCGTCGTGTTGGAGCGTTTGGTCAGGTAATCCTCCAACTGCCATATCTGCCCTATTAGACCTATCTAGGACTTAAATACACTTTTGGTTATGTGTTCGTGTGTGTATTAACAGAATCCGATGCGTGGGAGCGCATTTCAGGACATCTGAATTTTTTGCTACTTTTGTATAGCTAGCATCGTCGTGTTGGAGCGTTTGGTCAGGTAATCCTCCAACTGCCATATCTGCCCTATTAGACCTATCTAGGACTTAAAAACACTTTTGGTGATGTGTTCGTGTGTGTATTAACAGAATCCGATGCGTGGGAGCGCATTTCAGGACATCTGAATTTTTTGCTACTTTTGTATAGCTAGCATCGTCGTGTTGGAGCGTTTGGTCAGGTAATCCTCCAACTGCCATATCTGCCCTATTAGACCTATCTAGGACTTAAAAACACTTTTGGTGATGTGTTCGTGGGTGTATTAACAGAATCCGATGCGTGGGAGCGCATTTCAGGACATCTGAATTTTTTGCTACTTTTGTATAGCTAGCATCGTCGTGTTGGAGCGTTTGGTCAGGTAATCCTCCAACTGCCATATCTGCCCTATTAGACCTATCTAGGACTTAAAAACACTTTTGGTGATGTGTTCGTGTGTGTATTAACAGAATCCGATGCGTGGGAGCGCATTTCAGGACATCTGAATTTTTTGCTACTTTTGTAAAGCTAGCATCGTCGTGTTGGAGCGTTTGGTCAGGTAATCCTCCAACTGCCATATCTGCCCTATTAGACCTATCTAGGACTTAAAAACACTTTTGGTGATGTGTTCGTGTGTGTATTAACAGAATCCGATGCGTGGGAGCGCATTTCAGGACATCTGAATTTTTTGCTACTTTTGTATAGCTAGCATCGCCGTGTTGGAGCGTTTGGTCAGGTAATGGTCAGGTAATCCTCCAACTGCCATATCTGCCCTATTAGACCTATCTAGGACTTAAAAACACTTTTGGTGATGTGTTCGTGTGTGTATTAACAGAATCCGATGCGTGGGAGCGCATTTCAGGACATCTGAATTTTTTGCTACTTTTGTATAGCTAGCATCGTCGTGTTGGAGCGTTTGGTCAGGTAATCCTCCAACTGCCATATCTCCCCTATTAGACCTATCTAGGACTTAAAAACACTTTTGGTGATGTGTTCGTGTGTGTATTAACAGAATCCGATGCGTGGGAGCGCATTTCAGGACATCTGAATTTTTTGCTACTTTTGTATAGCTAGCATCGCCGTGTTGGAGCGTTTGGTCAGGTAATGGTCAGGTAATCCTCCAACTGCCATATCTGCCCTATTAGACCTATCTAGGACTTAAAAACACTTTTGGTGATGTGTTCGTGTGTGTATTAACAGAATCCGATGCGTGGGAGCGCATTTCAGGACATCTGAATTTTTTGCTACTTTTGTATAGGCATCGTCGTGTTGGAGCGTTTGGTCAGGTAATCCTCCAACTGCCATATCTGCCCTATAAGACCTATCTAGGACTTAAAAACACTTTTGGTGATGTGTTCGTGTGTGTATTAACAGAATCCGATGCGTGGGAGCGCATTTCAGGACATCTGAATTTTTTGCTACTTTTGTATAGCTAGCATCGTCGTGTTGGAGCGTTTGGTCAGGTAATCCTCCAACTGCCATATCTGCCCTATTAGACCTATCTAGGACTTAAAAACACTTTTGGTGATGTGTTCGTGTGTGTATTAACAGAATCCAATGCGTGGGAGCGCATTTCAGGACATCTGAATTTTTTGCTACTTTTGTAAAGCTAGCATCGTCGTGTTGGAGCGTTTGGTCAGGTAATACTCCAACTGCCATATCTGCCCTATTAGACCTATCTAGGACTTAAAAACACTTTTGGTGATGTGTTCGTGTGTGTATTAACAGAATCCGATGCGTGGGAGCGCATTTCAGGACATCTGAATTTTTTGCTACTTTTGTAAAGCTAGCATCGTCGTGTTGGAGCGTTTGGTCAGGTAATTGTCAGGTAATCCTCCAACTACCATATCTGCCCTATTAGACCTATCTAGGACTTAAAAACACTTTTGGTGATGTGTTCGTGTGTGTATTAACAGAATCCGATGCGTGGGAGCGCATTTCAGGACATCTGAATTTTTTGCTACTTTTGTATAGCTAGCATCGTCGTGTTGGAGCGTTTGGTCAGGTAATCCTCCAACTGCCATATCTGCCCTATTAGACCTATCTAGGACTTAAAAACACTTTTGGTGATGTGTTCGTGTGTGTATTAACAGAATCCGATGCGTGGGAGCGCATTTCAGGACATCTGAATTTTTTGCTACTTTTGTATAGCAAGCATCGCCGTGTTGGAGCGTTTGGTCAGGTAATTGTCAGGTAATCCTCCAACTGCCATATCTGCCCTATTAGACCTATCTAGGACTTAAAGACACTTTTGGTGATGTGTTCGTGTGTGTATTAACAGAATCCGATGCGTGGGAGCGCATTTCAGGACATCTGAATTTTTTGCTACTTTTGTATAGCTAGCATCGCCGTGTTGGAGCGTTTGGTCAGGTAATGGTCAGGTAATCCTCCAACTGCCATATCTGCCCTATTAGACCTATCTTGGACTTAAAAACACTTTTGGTGATGTGTTCGTGTGTGTATTAACAGAATCCGATGCGTGGGAGCGCATTTCAGGACATCTGAATTTTTTGCTACTTTTGTATAGCTAGCATCGTCGTGTTGGAGCGTTTGGTCAGGTAATCCTCCAACTGCCATATCTCCCCTATTAGACCTATCTAGGACTTAAAAACACTTTTGGTGATGTGTTCGTGTGTGTATTAACAGAATCCGATGCGTGGGAGCGCATTTCAGGACATCTGAATTTTTTGCTACTTTTGTATAGCTAGCATCGTCGTGTTGGAGCGTTTGGTCAGGTAATCCTCCAACTGCCATATCTCCCCTATTAGACCTATCTAGGACTTAAAAACACTTTTGGTGATGTGTTCGTGTGTGTATTAACAGAATCCGATGCGTGGGAGCGCATTTCAGGACATCTGAATTTTTTGCTACTTTTGTATAGCTAGCATCGTCGTGTTGGAGCGTTTGGTCAGGTAATCCTCCAACTGCCATATCTCCCCTATTAGACCTATCTAGGACTTAAAAACACTTTTGGTGATGTGTTCGTGTGTGTATTAACAGAATCCGATGCGTGGGAGCGCATTTCAGGACATCTGAATTTTTTGCTACTTTTGTATAGCTAGCATCGTCGTGTTGGAGCGTTTGGTCAGGTAATCCTCCAACTGCCATATCTGCCCTATTAGACCTATCTAGGACTTAAAAACACTTTTGGTGATGTGTTCGTGTGTGTATTAACAGAATCCGATGCGTGGGAGCGCATTTCAGGACATCTGAATTTTTTGCTACTTTTGTATAGCTAGCATCGTCGTGTTGGAGCGTTTGGTCAGGTAATCCTCCAACTGCCATATCTCCCCTATTAGACCTATCTAGGACTTAAAAACACTTTTGGTGATGTGTTCGTGTGTGTATTAACAGAATCCGATGCGTGGGAGCGCATTTCAGGACATCTGAATTTTTTGCTACTTTTGTATAGCTAGCATCGTCGTGTTGGAGCGTTTGGTCAGGTAATTGTCAGGTAATCCTCCAACTACCATATCTGCCCTATTAGACCTATCTAGGACTTAAAAACACTTTTGGTGATGTGTTCGTGTGTGTATTAACAGAATCCGATGCGTGGGAGCGCATTTCAGGACATCTGAATTTTTTGCTACTTTTGTATAGCTAGCATCGTCGTGTTGGAGCGTTTGGTCAGGTAATCCTCCAACTGCCATATCTCCCCTATTAGACCTATCTAGGACTTAAAAACACTTTTGGTGATGTGTTCGTGTGTGTATTAACAGAATCCGATGCGTGGGAGCGCATTTCAGGACATCTGAATTTTTTGCTACTTTTGTATAGCTAGCATCGCCGTGTTGGAGCGTTTGGTCAGGTAATCCTCCAACTGCCATATCTGCCCTATTAGACCTATCTAGGACTTAAAAACACTTTTGGTGATGTGTTCGTGTGTGTATTAACAGAATCCGATGCGTGGGAGCGCATTTCAGGACATCTGAATTTTTTGCTACTTTTGTATAGCTAGCATCGTCGTGTTGGAGCGTTTGGTCAGGTAATCCTCCAACTGCCATATCTGCCCTATTAGACCTATCTAGGACTTAAAAACACTTTTGGTGATGTGTTCGTGTGTGTATTAACAGAATCCGATGCGTGGGAGCGCATTTCAGGACATCTGAATTTTTTGCTACTTTTGTAAAGCTAGCATCGTCGTGTTGGAGCGTTTGGTCAGGTAATTGTCAGGTAATCCTCCAACTACCATATCTGCCCTATTAGAACTATCTAGGACTTAAAAACACTTTTGGTGATGTGTTCGTGTGTGTATTAACAGAATCCGATGCGTGGGAGCGCATTTCAGGACATCTGAATTTTTTGCTACTTTTGTATAGCTAGCATCGCCGTGTTGGAGCGTTTGGTCAGGTAATGGTCAGGTAATCCTCCAACTGCCATATCTGCCCTATTAGACCTATCTAGGACTTAAAAACACTTTTGGTGATGTGTTCGTGTGTGTATTAACAGAATCCGAATTTTTTGCTACTTTTGTATAGCTAGCATCGTCGTGTTGGAGCGTTTGGTCAGGTAATCCTCCAACTGCCATATCTGCCCTATTAGACCTATCTAGGACTTAAAAACACTTTTGGTGATGTGTTCGTGTGTGTATTAACAGAATCCGATGCGTGGGAGCGCATTTCAGGACATCTGAATTTTTTGCTACTTTTGTATAGCTAGCATCGCCGTGTTGGAGCGTTTGGTCAGGTAATGGTCAGGTAATCCTCCAACTGCCATATCTGCCCTATTAGACCTATCTAGGACTTAAAAACACTTTTGGTGATGTGTTCGTGTGTGTATTAACAGAATCCGATGCGTGGGAGCGCATTTCAGGACATCTGAATTTTTTGCTACTTTTGTATAGCTAGCATCGTCGTGTTGGAGCGTTTGGTCAGGTAATCCTCCAACTGCCATATCTGCCCTATTAGACCTATCTAGGACTTAAAAACACTTTTGGTGATGTGTTCGTCTGTGTATTAACAGAATCCGATGCGTGGGAGCGCATTTCAGGACATCTGAATTTTTTGCTACTTTTGTATAGCTAGCATCGTCGTGTTGGAGCGTTTGGTCAGGTAATCCTCCAACTGCCATATCTGCCCTATTAGACCTATCTAGGACTTAAAAACACTTTTGGTGATGTGTTCGTGTGTGTATTAACAGAATTCGATGCGTGGGAGCGCATTTCAGGACATCTGAATTTTTTGCTACTTTTGTATAGCTAGCATCGTCGTGTTGGAGCGTTTGGTCAGGTAATCCTCCAACTGCCATATCTCCCCTATTAGACCTATCTAGGACTTAAAAACACTTTTGGTGATGTGTTCGTGTGTGTATTAACAGAATCCGATGCGTGGGAGCGCATTTCAGGACATCTGAATTTTTTGCTACTTTTGTATAGCTAGCATCGTCGTGTTGGAGCGTTTGGTCAGGTAATCCTCCAACTGCCATATCTCCCCTATTAGACCTATCTAGGACTTAAAAACACTTTTGGTGATGTGTTCGTGTGTGTATTAACAGAATCCGATGCGTGGGAGCGCATTTCAGGACATCTGAATTTTTTGCTACTTTTGTATAGCTAGCATCGCCGTGTTGGAGCGTTTGGTCAGGTAATGGTCAGGTTATCCTCCAACTGCCATATCTGCCCTATTAGACCTATCTAGGACTTAAAAACACTTTTGGTGATGTGTTCGTGTGTGTATTAACAGAATCCGATGCGTGGGAGCGCATTTCAGGACATCTGAATTTTTTGCTACTTTTGTAAAGCTAGCATCGTCGTGTTGGAGCGTTTGGTCAGGTAATTGTAAGGTAATCCTCCAACTACCATATCTGCCCTATTAGAACTATCTAGGACTTAAAAACACTTTTGGTGATGTGTTCGTGTGTGTATTAACAGAATCCGATGCGTGGGAGCGCATTTCAGGACATCTGAATTTTTTGCTACTTTTGTATAGCTAGCATCGTCGTGTTGGAGCGTTTGGTCAGGTAATCCTCCAACTGCCATATCTGCCCTATTAGACCTATCTAGGACTTAAAAACACTTTTGGTGATGTGTTCGTGTGTGTATTAACAGAATCCGATGCGTGGGAGCGCATTTCAGGACATCTGAATTTTTTGCTACTTTTGTATAGCTAGCATCGTCGTGTTGGAGCGTTTGGTCAGGTAATCCTCCAACTGCCATATCTCCCCTATTAGACCTATCTAGGACTTAAAAACACTTTTGGTGATGTGTTCGTGTGTGTATTAACAGAATCCGATGCGTGGGAGCGCATTTCAGGACATCTGAATTTTTTGCTACTTTTGTATAGCTAGCATCGTCGTGTTGGAGCGTTTGGTCAGGTAATCCTCCAACTGCCATATCTCCCCTATTAGACCTATCTAGGACTTAAAAACACTTTTGGTGATGTGTTCGTGTGTGTATTAACAGAATCCGATGCGTGGGAGCGCATTTCAGGACATCTGAATTTTTTGCTACTTTTGTATAGCTAGCATCGTCGTGTTGGAGCGTTTGGTCAGGTAATCCTCCAACTGCCATATCTCCCCTATTAGACCTATCTAGGACTTAAAAACACTTTTGGTGATGTGTTCGTGTGTGTATTAACAGAATCCGATGCGTGGGAGCGCATTTCAGGACATCTGAATTTTTTGCTACTTTTGTATAGCTAGCATCGTCGTGTTGGAGCGTTTGGTCAGGTAATCCTCCAACTGCCATATCTCCCCTATTAGACCTATCTAGGACTTAAAAACACTTTTGGTGATGTGTTCGTGTGTGTATTAACAGAATCCGATGCGTGGGAGCGCATTTCAGGACATCTGAATTTTTTGCTACTTTTGTATAGCTAGCATCGTCGTGTTGGAGCGTTTGGTCAGGTAATTGTCAGGTAATCCTCCAACTACCATATCTGCCCTATTAGACCTATCTAGGACTTAAAAACACTTTTGGTGATGTGTTCGTGTGTGTATTAACAGAATCCGATGCGTGGGAGCGCATTTCAGGACATCTGAATTTTTTGCTACTTTTGTATAGCTAGCATCGTCGTGTTGGAGCGTTTGGTCAGGTAATCCTCCAACTGCCATATCTCCCCTATTAGACCTATCTAGGACTTAAAAACACTTTTGGTGATGTGTTCGTGTGTGTATTAACAGAATCCGATGCGTGGGAGCGCATTTCAGGACATCTGAATTTTTTGCTACTTTTGTATAGCTAGCATCGCCGTGTTGGAGCGTTTGGTCAGGTAATCCTCCAACTGCCATATCTGCCCTATTAGACCTATCTAGGACTTAAAAACACTTTTGGTGATGTGTTCGTGTGTGTATTAACAGAATCCGATGCGTGGGAGCGCATTTCAGGACATCTGAATTTTTTGCTACTTTTGTATAGCTAGCATCGTCGTGTTGGAGCGTTTGGTCAGGTAATCCTCCAACTGCCATATCTGCCCTATTAGACCTATCTAGGACTTAAAAACACTTTTGGTGATGTGTTCGTGTGTGTATTAACAGAATCCGATGCGTGGGAGCGCATTTCAGGACATCTGAATTTTTTGCTACTTTTGTAAAGCTAGCATCGTCGTGTTGGAGCGTTTGGTCAGGTAATTGTCAGGTAATCCTCCAACTACCATATCTGCCCTATTAGAACTATCTAGGACTTAAAAACACTTTTGGTGATGTGTTCGTGTGTGTATTAACAGAATCCGATGCGTGGGAGCGCATTTCAGGACATCTGAATTTTTTGCTACTTTTGTATAGCTAGCATCGTCGTGTTGGAGCGTTTGGTCAGGTAATCCTCCAACTGCCATATCTCCCCTATTAGACCTATCTAGGACTTAAAAACACTTTTGGTGATGTGTTCGTGTGTGTATTAACAGAATCCGATGCGTGGGAGCGCATTTCAGGACATCTGAATTTTTTGCTACTTTTGTATAGCTAGCATCGTCGTGTTGGAGCGTTTGGTCAGGTAATCCTCCAACTGCCATATCTGCCCTATTAGACCTATCTAGGACTTAAAAACACTTTTGGTGATGTGTTCGTGTGTGTATTAACAGAATCCGATGCGTGGGAGCGCATTTCAGGACATCTGAATTTTTTGCTACTTTTGTATAGCTAGCATCGTCGTGTTGGAGCGTTTGGTCAGGTAATCCTCCAACTGCCATATCTCCCCTATTAGACCTATCTAGGACTTAAAAACACTTTTGGTGATGTGTTCGTGTGTGTATTAACAGAATCCGATGCGTGGGAGCGCATTTCAGGACATCTGAATTTTTTGCTACTTTTGTATAGCTAACATCGTCGTGTTGGAGCGTTTGGTCAGGTAATCCTCCAACTGCCATATCTGCCCTATTAGACCTATCTAGGACTTAAAAACACTTTTGGTGATGTGTTCGTCTGTGTATTAACAGAATCCGATGCGTGGGAGCGCATTTCAGGACATCTGAATTTTTTGCTACTTTTGTATAGCTAGCATCGTCGTGTTGGAGCGTTTGGTCAGGTAATCCTCCAACTGCCATATCTGCCCTATTAGACCTATCTAGGACTTAAAAACACTTTTGGTGATGTGTTCGTGTGTGTATTAACAGAATCCGATGCGTGGGAGCGCATTTCAGGACATCTGAATTTTTTGCTACTTTTGTATAGCTAGCATCGTCGTGTTGGAGCGTTTGGTCAGGTAATCCTCCAACTGCCATATCTCCCCTATTAGACCTATCTAGGACTTAAAAACACTTTTGGTGATGTGTTCGTGTGTGTATTAACAGAATCCGATGCGTGGGAGCGCATTTCAGGACATCTGAATTTTTTGCTACTTTTGTATAGCTAGCATCGCCGTGTTGGAGCGTTTGGTCAGGTAATGGTCAGGTTATCCTCCAACTGCCATATCTGCCCTATTAGACCTATCTAGGACTTAAAAACACTTTTGGTGATGTGTTCGTGTGTGTATTAACAGAATCCGATGCGTGGGAGCGCATTTCAGGACATCTGAATTTTTTGCTACTTTTGTATAGCTAGCATCGCCGTGTTGGAGCGTTTGGTCAGGTAATGGTCAGGTAATCCTCCAACTGCCATATCTGCCCTATTAGACCTATCTAGGACTTAAAAACACTTTTGGTGATGTGTTCGTGTGTGTATTAACAGAATCCGATGCGTGGGAGCGCATTTCAGGACATCTGAATTTTTTGCTACTTTTGTATAGCTAGCATCGCCGTGTTGGAGCGTTTGGTCAGGTAATGGTCAGGTAATCCTCCAACTGCCATATCTGCCCTATTAGACCTATCTAGGACTTAAAAACACTTTTGGTGATGTGTTCGTGTGTGTATTAACAGAATCCGATGCGTGGGAGCGCATTTCAGGACATCTGAATTTTTTGCTACTTTTGTATAGCTAGCATCGCCGTGTTGGAGCGTTTGGTCAGGTAATGGTCAGGTAATCCTCCAACTGCCATATCTGCCCTATTAGACCTATCTAGGACTTAAAAACACTTTTGGTGATGTGTTCGTGTGTGTATTAACAGAATCCGATGCGTGGGAGCGCATTTCAGGACATCTGAATTTTTTGCTACTTTTGTATAGCTAGCATCGTCGTGTTGGAGCGTTTGGTCAGGTAATCCTCCAACTGCCATATCTGCCCTATTAGACCTATCTAGGACTTAAAAACACTTTTGGTGATGTGTTCGTGTGTGTATTAACAGAATCCGATGCGTGGGAGCGCATTTCAGGACATCTGAATTTTTTGCTACTTTTGTATAGCTAGCATCGTCGTGTTGGAGCGTTTGGTCAGGTAATCCTCCAACTGCCATATCTCCCCTATTAGACCTATCTAGGACTTAAAAACACTTTTGGTGATGTGTTCGTGTGTGTATTAACAGAATCCGATGCGTGGGAGCGCATTTCAGGACATCTGAATTTTTTGCTACTTTTGTATAGCTAGCATCGCCGTGTTGGAGCGTTTGGTCAGGTAATGGTCAGGTAATCCTCCAACTGCCATATCTGCCCTATTAGAACTATCTAGGACTTAAAAACACTTTTGGTGATGTGTTCGTGTGTGTATTAACAGAATCCGACGCGTGGGAGCGCATTTCAGGACATCTGAATTTTTTGCTACTTTTGTATAGCTAGCATCGTCGTGTTGGAGCGTTTGGTCAGGTAATAGTCAGGTAATCCTCCAACTACCATATCTGCCCTATTAGAACTATCTAGGACTTAAAAACACTTTTGGTGATGTGTTCGTGTGTGTATTAACAGAATCCGATGCGTGGGAGCGCATTTCAGGACATCTGAATTTTTTGCTACTTTTGTATAGCTAGCATCGCCGTGTTGGAGCGTTTGGTCAGGTAATGGTCAGGTAATCCTCCAACTGCCATATCTGCCCTATTAGACCTATCTAGGACTTAAAAACACTTTTGGTGATGTGTTCGTGTGTGTATTAACAGAATCCGATGCGTGGGAGCGCATTTCAGGACATCTGAATTTTTTGCTACTTTTGTATAGCTAGCATCGTCGTGTTGGAGCGTTTGGTCAGGTAATCCTCCAACTGCCATATCTCCCCTATTAGACCTATCTAGGACTTAAAAACACTTTTGGTGATGTGTTCGTGTGTGTATTAACAGAATCCGATGCGTGGGAGCGCATTTCAGGACATCTGAATTTTTTGCTACTTTTGTATAGCTAGCATCGTCGTGTTGGAGCGTTTGGTCAGGTAATCCTCCAACTGCCATATCTGCCCTATTAGACCTATCTAGGACTTAAAAACACTTTTGGTGATGTGTTCGTGTGTGTATTAGCAGAATCCGATGCGTGGGAGCGCATTTCAGGACATCTGAATTTTTTGCTACTTTTGTATAGCTAGCATCGTCGTGTTGGAGCGTTTGGTCAGGTAATCCTCCAACTGCCATATCTCCCCTATTAGACCTATCTAGGACTTAAAAACACTTTTGGTGATGTGTTCGTGTGTGTATTAACAGAATCCGATGCGTGGGAGCGCATTTCAGGACATCTGAATTTTTTGCTACTTTTGTATAGCTAGCATCGTCGTGTTGGAGCGTTTGGTCAGGTAATCCTCCAACTGCCATATCTCCCCTATTAGACCTATCTAGGACTTAAAAACACTTTTGGTGATGTGTTCGTGTGTGTATTAACAGAATCCGATGCGTGGGAGCGCATTTCAGGACATCTGAATTTTTTGCTACTTTTGTATAGCTAGCATCGTCGTGTTGGAGCGTTTGGTCAGGTAATCCTCCAACTGCCATATCTGCCCTATTAGACCTATCTAGGACTTAAAAACACTTTTGGTGATGTGTTCGTGTGTGTATTAACAGAATCCGATGCGTGGGAGCGCATTTCAGGACATCTGAATTTTTTGCTACTTTTGTATAGCTAGCATCGCCGTGTTGGAGCGTTTGGTCAGGTAATCCTCCAACTGCCATATCTGCCCTATTAGACCTATCTAGGACTTAAAAACACTTTTGGTGATGTGTTCGTGTGTGTATTAACAGAATCCGATGCGTGGGAGCGCATTTCAGGACATCTGAATTTTTTGCTACTTTTGTATAGCTAGCATCGTCGTGTTGGAGCGTTTGGTCAGGTAATCCTCCAACTGCCATATCTCCCCTATTAGACCTATCTAGGACTTAAAAACACTTTTGGTGATGTGTTCGTGTGTGTATTAACAGAATCCGATGCGTGGGAGCGCATTTCAGGACATCTGAATTTTTTGCTACTTTTGTATAGCTAGCATCGCCGTGTTGGAGCGTTTGGTCAGGTAATGGTCAGGTAATCCTCCAACTGCCATATCTGCCCTATTAGAACTATCTAGGACTTAAAAACACTTTTGGTGATGTGTTCGTGTGTGTATTAACAGAATCCGACGCGTGGGAGCGCATTTCAGGACATCTGAATTTTTTGCTACTTTTGTATAGCTAGCATCGTCGTGTTGGAGCGTTTGGTCAGGTAATAGTCAGGTAATCCTCCAACTACCATATCTGCCCTATTAGAACTATCTAGGACTTAAAAACACTTTTGGTGATGTGTTCGTGTGTGTATTAACAGAATCCGATGCGTGGGAGCGCATTTCAGGACATCTGAATTTTTTGCTACTTTTGTATAGCTAGCATCGCCGTGTTGGAGCGTTTGGTCAGGTAATGGTCAGGTAATCCTCCAACTGCCATATCTGCCCTATTAGACCTATCTAGGACTTAAAAACACTTTTGGTGATGTGTTCGTGTGTGTATTAACAGAATCCGATGCGTGGGAGCGCATTTCAGGACATCTGAATTTTTTGCTACTTTTGTATAGCTAGCATCGTCGTGTTGGAGCGTTTGGTCAGGTAATCCTCCAACTGCCATATCTGCCCTATTAGACCTATCTAGGACTTAAAAACACTTTTGGTGATGTGTTCGTGTGTGTATTAACAGAATCCGATGCGTGGGAGCGCATTTCAGGACATCTGAATTTTTTGCTACTTTTGTATAGCTAGCATCGTCGTGTTGGAGCGTTTGGTCAGGTAATCCTCCAACTGCCATATCTCCCCTATTAGACCTATCTAGGACTTAAAAACACTTTTGGTGATGTGTTCGTGTGTGTATTAACAGAATCCGATGCGTGGGAGCGCATTTCAGGACATCTGAATTTTTTGCTACTTTTGTATAGCTAGCATCGTCGTGTTGGAGCGTTTGGTCAGGTAATCCTCCAACTGCCATATCTGCCCTATTAGACCTATCTAGGACTTAAAAACACTTTTGGTGATGTGTTCGTGTGTGTATTAACAGAATCCGATGCGTGGGAGCGCATTTCAGGACATCTGAATTTTTTGCTACTTTTGTATAGCTAGCATCGTCGTGTTGGAGCGTTTGGTCAGGTAATCCTCCAACTGCCATATCTCCCCTATTAGACCTATCTAGGACTTAAAAACACTTTTGGTGATGTGTTCGTGTGTGTATTAACAGAATCCGATGCGTGGGAGCGCATTTCAGGACATCTGAATTTTTTGCTACTTTTGTATAGCTAGCATCGTCGTGTTGGAGCGTTTGGTCAGGTAATCCTCCAACTGCCATATCTCCCCTATTAGACCTATCTAGGACTTAAAAACGACTCAAAAACACTTTTGGTGATGTGTTCGTGTGTGTATTAACAGAATCCGATGCGTGGGAGCGCATTTCAGGACATCTGAATTTTTTGCTACTTTTGTATAGCTAGCATCGTCGTGTTGGAGCGTTTGGTCAGGTAATCCTCCAACTGCCATATCTGCCCTATTAGACCTATCTAGGACTTAAAAACACTTTTGGTGATGTGTTCGTGTGTGTATTAACAGAATCCGATGCGTGGGAGCGCATTTCAGGACATCTGAATTTTTTGCTACTTTTGTATAGCTAGCATCGTCGTGTTGGAGCGTTTGGTCAGGTAATTGTCAGGTAATCCTCCAACTGCCATATCTTCCCTATTAGACCTATCTAGGACTTAAAAACACTTTTGGTGATGTGTTCGTGTGTGTATTAACAGAATCCGATGCGTGGGAGCGCATTTCAGGACATCTGAATTTTTTGCTACTTTTGTATAGCTAGCATCGTCGTGTTGGAGCGTTTGGTCAGGTAATCCTCCAACTGCCATATCTGCCCTATAAGACCTATCTAGGACTCAAAAACACTTTTGGTGATGTGTTCGTGTGTGTATTAACATAATCCGATGCGTGGGAGCGCATTTCAGGACATCTGAATTTTTTGCTACTTTTGTATAGCTAGCATCGTCGTGTTGGAGCGTTTGGTCAGGTAATCCTCCAACTGCCATATCTGCCCTATTAGACCTATCTAGGACTTAAAAACACTTTTGGTGATGTGTTCGTGTGTGTATTAACAGAATCCGATGCGTGGGAGCGCATTTCAGGACATCTGAATTTTTTGCTACTTTTGTATAGCTAGCATCGGCGTGTTGGAGCGTTTGGTCAGGTAATCCTCCAACTGCCATATCCGCCCTATAAGACCTATCTAGGACTCAAAAACACTTTTGGTGATGTGTTCGTGTGTGTATTAACAGAATCCGATGCGTGGGAGCGCATTTCAGGACATCTGAATTTTTTGCTACTTTTGTATAGCTAGCATCGTCGTGTTGGAGCGTTTGGTCAGGTAATCCTCCAACTGCCATATCTGCCCTATTAGACCTATCTAGGACTTAAAAACACTTTTGGTGATGTGTTCGTGTGTGTATTAACAGAATCCGATGCGTGGGAGCGCATTTCAGGACATCTGAATTTTTTGCTACTTTTGTATAGCTAGCATCGTCGTGTTGGAGCGTTTGGTCAGGTAATTGTCAGGTAATCCTCCAACTGCCATATCTGCCCTATTAGACCTATCTAGGACTTAAAAACACTTTTGGTGATGTGTTCGTGTGTGTATTAACAGAATCCGATGCGTGGGAGCGCATTTCAGGGCATCTGAATTTTTTGGTACTTTTGTATAGCTAGCATCGTCGTGTTGGAGCGTTTGGTCAGGTAATTGTCAGGTAATCCTCCAACTGCCATATCTGCCCTATTAGACCTATCTAGGACTTAAAAACACTTTTGGTGATGTGTTCGTGTGTGTATTAACAGAATCCGATGCGTGGGAGCGCATTTCAGGACATCTGAATTTTTTGCTACTTTTGTATAGCTAGCATCGTCGTGTTGGAGCGTTTGGTCAGGTAATCCTCCAACTGCCATATCTGCCCTATTAGACCTATCTAGGACTTAAAAACACTTTTGGTGATGTGTTCGTGTGTGTATTAACAGAATCCGATGCGTGGGAGCGCATTTCTGGACATCTGAATTTTTTGCTACTTTTGTATAGCTAGCATCGTCGTGTTGGAGCGTTTGGTCAGGTAATCCTCCAACTGCCATATCTGCCCTATTAGACCTATCTAGGACTTAAAAACACTTTTGGTGATGTGTTCGTGTGTGTATTAACAGAATCCGATGCGTGGGAGCGCATTTCAGGGCATCTGAATTTTTTGGTACTTTTGTATAGCTAGCATCGTCGTGTTGGAGCGTTTGGTCAGGTAATTGTCAGGTAATCCTCCAACTGCCATATCTGCCCTATTAGACCTATCTAGGACTTAAAAACACTTTTGGTGATGTGTTCGTGTGTGTATTAACAGAATCCGATGCGTGGGAGCGCATTTCAGGACATCTGAATTTTTTGCTACTTTTGTATAGCTAACATCGTCGTGTTGGAGCGTTTGGTCAGGTAATCCTCCAACTGCCATATCTGCCCTATTAGACCTATCTAGGACTTAAAAACACTTTTGGTGATGTGTTCGTGTGTGTATTAACAGAATCCGATGCGTGGGAGCGCATTTCAGGACATCTGAATTTTTTGCTACTTTTGTATAGCTAGCATCGTCGTGTTGGAGCGTTTAGTCAGGTAATTGTCAGGTAATCCTCCAACTGCCATATCTGCCCTATTAGACCTATCTAGGACTTAAAAACAGTTTTGGTGATGTGTTCGTGTGTGTATTAACAGAATCCGATGCGTGGGAGCGCATTTCAGGACATCTGAATTTTTTGCTACTTTTGTATAGCTAGCATCGTCGTGTTGGAGCGTTTGGTCAGGTAATCCTCCAACTGCCATATCTTCCCTATTAGACCTATCTAGGACTTAAAAACACTTTTGGTGATGTGTTCGTGTGTGTATACAGAATCCGATGCGTGGGAGCGCATTTCAGGACATCTGAATTTTTTGCTACTTTTGTATAGCTAGCATCGTCGTGTTGGAGCGTTTGGTCAGGTAATCCTCCAACTGCCATATCTGCCCTATTAGACCTATCTAGGACTTAAAAACACTTTTGGTGATGTGTTCGTGTGTGTATTAACAGAATCCGATGCGTGGGAGCGCATTTCAGGACATCTGAATTTTTTGCTACTTTTGTATAGCTAGCATCGTCGTGTTGGAGCGTTTGGTCAGGTAATTGTCAGGTAATCCTCCAACTGCCATATCTGCCCTATTAGACCTATCTAGGACTTAAAAACAGTTTTGGTGATGTGTTCGTGTGTGTATTAACAGAATCCGATGCGTGGGAGCGCATTTCAGGACATCTGAATTTTTTGCTACTTTTGTATAGCTAGCATCGTCGTGTTGGAGCGTTTGGTCAGGTAATCCTCCAACTGCCATATCTTCCCTATTAGACCTATCTAGGACTTAAAAACACTTTTGGTGATGTGTTCGTGTGTGTATTAACAGAATCCGATGCGTGGGAGCGCATTTCAGGACATCTGAATTTTTTGCTACTTTTGTATAGCTAGCATCGTCGTGTTGGAGCGTTTGGTCAGGTAATCCTCCAACTGCCATATCTTCCCTATTAGACCTACCTAGGACTTAAAAACACTTTTGGTGATGTGTTCGTGTGTGTATTAACAGAATCCGATGCGTGGGAGCGCATTTCAGGACATCTGAATTTTTTGCTACTTTTGTATAGCTAGCATCGTCGTGTTGGAGCGTTTGGTCAGGTAATCCTCCAACTGCCATATCTGCCCTATTAGACCTATCCAGGACTTAAAAACACTTTTGGTGATGTGTTCGTGTGTGTATTAACAGAATCCGATGCGTGGGAGCGCATTTCAGGACATCTGAATTTTTTGCTACTTTTGTATAGCTAGCATCGTCGTGTTGGAGCGTTTGGTCAGGTAATCCTCCAACTGCCATATCTTCCCTATTAGACCTATCTAGGACTTAAAAACACTTTTGGTGATGTGTTCGTGTGTGTATTAACAGAATCCGATGCGTGGGAGCGCATTTCAGGACATCTGAATTTTTTGCTACTTTTGTATAGCTAGCATCGTCGTGTTGGAGCGTTTGGTCAGGTAATTGTCAGGTAATCCTCCAACTGCCATATCTGCCCTATAAGACCTATCTAGGACTCAAAAACACTTTTGGTGATGTGTTCGTGTGTGTATTAACAGAATCCGATGCGTGGGAGCGCATTTCAGGACATCTGAATTTTTTGCTACTTTTGTATAGCTAGCATCGTCGTGTTGGAGCGTTTGGTCAGGTAATCCTCCAACTGCCATATCTTCCCTATTAGACCTATCTAGGACTTAAAAACACTTTTGGTGATGTGTTCGTGTGTGTATTAACAGAATCCGATGCGTGGGAGCGCATTTCAGGACATCTGAATTTTTTGCTACTTTTGTATAGCTAGCATCGTCGTGTTGGAGCGTTTAGTCAGGTAATTGTCAGGTAATCCTCCAACTGCCATATCTGCCCTATTAGACCTATCTAGGACTTAAAAACAGTTTTGGTGATGTGTTCGTGTGTGTATTAACAGAATCCGATGCGTGGGAGCGCATTTCAGGACATCTGAATTTTTTGCTACTTTTGTATAGCTAGCATCGTCGTGTTGGAGCGTTTGGTCAGGTAATCCTCCAACTGCCATATCTTCCCTATTAGACCTATCTAGGACTTAAAAACACTTTTGGTGATGTGTTCGTGTGTGTATACAGAATCCGATGCGTGGGAGCGCATTTCAGGACATCTGAATTTTTTGCTACTTTTGTATAGCTAGCATCGTCGTGTTGGAGCGTTTGGTCAGGTAATCCTCCAACTGCCATATCTGCCCTATTAGACCTATCTAGGACTTAAAAACACTTTTGGTGATGTGTTCGTGTGTGTATTAACAGAATCCGATGCGTGGGAGCGCATTTCAGGACATCTGAATTTTTTGCTACTTTTGTATAGCTAGCATCGTCGTGTTGGAGCGTTTGGTCAGGTAATTGTCAGGTAATCCTCCAACTGCCATATCTGCCCTATTAGACCTATCTAGGACTTAAAAACAGTTTTGGTGATGTGTTCGTGTGTGTATTAACAGAATCCGATGCGTGGGAGCGCATTTCAGGACATCTGAATTTTTTGCTACTTTTGTATAGCTAGCATCGTCGTGTTGGAGCGTTTGGTCAGGTAATCCTCCAACTGCCATATCTTCCCTATTAGACCTATCTAGGACTTAAAAACACTTTTGGTGATGTGTTCGTGTGTGTATTAACAGAATCCGATGCGTGGGAGCGCATTTCAGGACATCTGAATTTTTTGCTACTTTTGTATAGCTAGCATCGTCGTGTTGGAGCGTTTGGTCAGGTAATCCTCCAACTGCCATATCTTCCCTATTAGACCTACCTAGGACTTAAAAACACTTTTGGTGATGTGTTCGTGTGTGTATTAACAGAATCCGATGCGTGGGAGCGCATTTCAGGACATCTGAATTTTTTGCTACTTTTGTATAGCTAGCATCGTCGTGTTGGAGCGTTTGGTCAGGTAATCCTCCAACTGCCATATCTGCCCTATTAGACCTATCCAGGACTTAAAAACACTTTTGGTGATGTGTTCGTGTGTGTATTAACAGAATCCGATGCGTGGGAGCGCATTTCAGGACATCTGAATTTTTTGCTACTTTTGTATAGCTAGCATCGTCGTGTTGGAGCGTTTGGTCAGGTAATCCTCCAACTGCCATATCTTCCCTATTAGACCTATCTAGGACTTAAAAACACTTTTGGTGATGTGTTCGTGTGTGTATTAACAGAATCCGATGCGTGGGAGCGCATTTCAGGACATCTGAATTTTTTGCTACTTTTGTATAGCTAGCATCGTCGTGTTGGAGCGTTTGGTCAGGTAATTGTCAGGTAATCCTCCAACTGCCATATCTGCCCTATAAGACCTATCTAGGACTCAAAAACACTTTTGGTGATGTGTTCGTGTGTGTATTAACAGAATCCGATGCGTGGGAGCGCATTTCAGGACATCTGAATTTTTTGCTACTTTTGTATAGCTAGCATCGTCGTGTTGGAGCGTTTGGTCAGGTAATCCTCCAACTGCCATATCTGCCCTATAAGACCTATCTAGGACTCAAAAACACTTTTGGTGATGTGTTCGTGTGTGTATTAACAGAATCCGATGCGTGGGAGCGCATTTCAGGATATCTGAATTTTTTGCTACTTTTGTATAGCTAGCATCGTCGTGTTGGAGCGTTTGGTCAGGTAATCCTCCAACTGCCATATCTGCCCTATTAGACCTATCTAGGACTTAAAAACACTTGTGGTGATGTGTTCGTGTGTGTATTAACAGAATCCGATGCGTGGGAGCGCATTTCAGGACATCTGAATTTTTTGCTACTTTTGTATAGCTAGCATCGCCGTGTTGGAGCGTTTGGTCAGGTAATCCTCCAACTGCCATATCTGCCCTATTAGACCTATCTAGGACTTAAAAACACTTTTGGTGATGTGTTCGTGTGTGTATTAACAGAATCCGATGCGTGGGAGCGCATTTCAGGACATCTGAATTTTTTGCTACTTTTGTATAGCTAGCATCGTCGTGTTGGAGCGTTTGGTCAGGTATTGTCAGGTAATCCTCCAACTGCCATATCTGCCCTATTAGACCTATCTAGGACTTAAAAACACTTTTGGTGATGTGTTCGTGTGTGTATTAACAGAATCCGATGCGTGGGAGCGCATTTCAGGATATCTGAATTTTTTGCTACTTTTGTATAGCTAGCATCGCCGTGTTGGAGCGTTTGGTCAGGTAATCCTCCAACTGCCATATCTGCCCTATTAGACCTATCTAGGACTTAAAAACACTTTTGGTGATGTGTTCGTGTGTGTATTAACAGAATCCGATGCGTGGGAGCGCATTTCAGGACATCTGAATTTTTTGCTACTTTTGTATAGCTAGCATCGCCGTGTTGGAGCGTTTGGTCAGGTAATCCTCCAACTGCCATATCTGCCCTATTAGACCTATCTAGGACTTAAAAACACTTTTGGTGATGTGTTCGTGTGTGTATTAACAGAATCCGATGCGTGGGAGCGCATTTCAGGACATCTGAATTTTTTGCTACTTTTGTATAGCTAGCATCGTCGTGTTGGAGCGTTTGGTCAGGTAATTGTCAGGTAATCCTCCAACTGCCATATCTTCCCTATTAGACCTATCTAGGACTTAAAAACACTTTTGGTGATGTGTTCGTGTGTGTATTAACAGAATCCGATGCGTGGGAGCGCATTTCAGGACATCTGAATTTTTTGCTACTTTTGTATAGCTAGCATCGTCGTGTTGGAGCGTTTGGTCAGGTAATCCTCCAACTGCCATATCTGCCCTATTAGACCTATCTAGGACTTAAAAACACTTTTGGTGATGTGTTCGTGTGTGTATTAACAGAATCCGATGCGTGGGAGCGCATTTCAGGACATCTGAATTTTTTGCTACTTTTGTATAGCTAGCATCGGCGTGTTGGAGCGTTTGGTCAGGTAATCCTCCAACTGCCATATCCGCCCTATAAGACCTATCTAGGACTCAAAACACTTTTGGTGATGTGTTCGTGTGTGTATTAACAGAATCCGATGCGTGGGAGCGCATTTCAGGACATCTGAATTTTTTGCTACTTTTGTATAGCTAGCATCGTCGTGTTGGAGCGTTTGGTCAGGTAATCCTCCAACTGCCATATCTGCCCTATTAGACCTATCTAGGACTTAAAAACACTTTTGGTGATGTGTTCGTGTGTGTATTAACAGAATCCGATGCGTGGGAGCGCATTTCAGGACATCTGAATTTTTTGCTACTTTTGTATAGCTAGCATCGTCGTGTTGGAGCGTTTGGTCAGGTAATCCTCCAACTGCCATATCTGCCCTATTAGACCTATCTAGGACTTAAAAACACTTTTGGTGATGTGTTCGTGTGTGTATTAACAGAATCCGATGCGTGGGAGCGCATTTCAGGACATCTGAATTTTTTGCTACTTTTGTATAGCTAGCATCGTCGTGTTGGAGCGTTTGGTCAGGTAATTGTCAGGTAATCCTCCAACTGCCATATCTGCCCTATTAGACCTATCTAGGACTTAAAAACACTTTTGGTGATGTGTTCGTGTGTGTATTAACAGAATCCGATGCGTGGGAGCGCATTTCAGGACATCTGAATTTTTTGCTACTTTTGTATAGCTAGCATAGTCGTGTTGGAGCGTTTGGTCAGGTAATTGTCAGGTAATCCTCCAACTGCCATATCTGCCCTATTAGACCTATCTAGGACTTAAAAACACTTTTGGTGATGTGTTCGTGTGTGTATTAACAGAATCCGATGCGTGGGAGCGCATTTCAGGGCATCTGAATTTTTTGGTACTTTTGTATAGCTAGCATCGTCGTGTTGGAGCGTTTGGTCAGGTAATTGTCAGGTAATCCTCCAACTGCCATATCTGCCCTATTAGACCTATCTAGGACTTAAAAACACTTTTGGTGATGTGTTCGTGTGTGTATTAACAGAATCCGATGCGTGGGAGCGCATTTCAGGACATCTGAATTTTTTGCTACTTTTGTATAGCTAGCATCGTCGTGTTGGAGCGTTTGGTCAGGTAATTGTCAGGTAATCCTCCAACTGCCATATCTGCCCTATTAGACCTATCTAGGACTTAAAAACACTTTGGTGATGTGTTCGTGTGTGTATTAACAGAATCCGATGCGTGGGAGCGCATTTCTGGACATCTGAATTTTTTGCTACTTTTGTATAGCTAGCATCGTCGTGTTGGAGCGTTTGGTCAGGTAATCTTCCAACTGCCATATCTGCCCTATAAGACCTATCTAGGACTCAAAAACACTTTTGGTGATGTGTTCGTGTGTGTATTAACAGAATCCGATGCGTGGGAGCGCATTTCAGGACATCTGAATTTTTTGCTACTTTTGTATAGCTAGCATCGTCGTGTTGGAGCGTTTGGTCAGGTAATCCTCCAACTGCCATATCTGCCCTATTAGACCTATCTAGGACTTAAAAACACTTTTGGTGATGTGTTCGTGTGTGTATTAACAGAATCCGATGCGTGGGAGCGCATTTCAGGACATCTGAATTTTTGCTACTTTTGTATAGCTAGCATCGTCGTGTTGGAGCGTTTGGTCAGGTATTGTCAGGTAATCCTCCAACTGCCATATCTGCCCTATTAGACCTATCTAGGACTTAAAAACAGTTTTGGTGATGTGTTCGTGTGTGTATTAACAGAATCCGATGCGTGGGAGCGCATTTCAGGACATCTGAATTTTTTGCTACTTTTGTATAGCTAGCATCGTCGTGTTGGAGCGTTTGGTCAGGTAATCCTCCAACTGCCATATCTTCCCTATTAGACCTATCTAGGACTTAAAAACACTTTTGGTGATGTGTTCGTGTGTGTATACAGAATCCGATGCGTGGGAGCGCATTTCAGGACATCTGAATTATTTTTTGCTACTTTTGTATAGCTAGCATCGTCGTGTTGGAGCGTTTGGTCAGGTAATCCTCCAACTGCCATATCTGCCCTATTAGACCTATCTAGGACTTAAAAACACTTTTGGTGATGTGTTCGTGTGTGTATTAACAGAATCCGATGCGTGGGAGCGCATTTCAGGACATCTGAATTTTTTGCTACTTTTGTATAGCTAGCATCGTCGTGTTGGAGCGTTTGGTCAGGTAATCCTCCAACTGCCATATCTGCCCTATAAGACCTATCTAGGACTCAAAAACACTTTTGGTGATGTGTTCGTGTGTGTATTAACAGAATCCGATGCGTGGGAGCGCATTTCAGGACATCTGAATTTTTTGCTACTTTTGTATAGCTAGCATCGTCGTGTTGGAGCGTTTGGTCAGGTAATCCTCCAACTGCCATATCTTCCCTATTAGACCTACCTAGGACTTAAAAACACTTTTGGTGATGTGTTCGTGTGTGTATTAACAGAATCCGATGCGTGGGAGCGCATTTCAGGACATCTGAATTTTTTGCTACTTTTGTATAGCTAGCATCGTCGTGTTGGAGCGTTTGGTCAGGTAATCCTCCAACTGCCATATCTGCCCTATTAGACCTATCTAGGACTTAAAAACACTTTTGGTGATGTGTTCGTGTGTGTATTAACAGAATCCGATGCGTGGGAGCGCATTTCAGGACATCTGAATTTTTTGCTACTTTTGTATAGCTAGCATCGTCGTGTTGGAGCGTTTGGTCAGGTAATCCTCCAACTGCCATATCTGCCCTATTAGACCTATCTAGGACTTAAAAACACTTTTGGTGATGTGTTCGTGTGTGTATTAACAGAATCCGATGCGTGGGAGCGCATTTCAGGACATCTGAATTTTTTGCTACTTTTGTATAGCTAGCATCGTCGTGTTGGAGCGTTTGGTCAGGTAATCCTCCAACTGCCATATCTGCCCTATTAGACCTATCTAGGACTTAAAAACACTTTTGGTGATGTGTTCGTGTGTGTATTAACAGAATCCGATGCGTGGGAGCGCATTTCAGGACATCTGAATTTTTTGCTACTTTTGTATAGCTAGCATCGTCGTGTTGGAGCGTTTGGTCAGGTAATTGTCAGGTAATCCTCCAACTGCCATATCTGCCCTATAAGACCTATCTAGGACTCAAAAACACTTTTGGTGATGTGTTCGTGTGTGTATTAACAGAATCCGATGCGTGGGAGCGCATTTCAGGACATCTGAATTTTTTGCTACTTTTGTATAGCTAGCATCGTCGTGTTGGAGCGTTTGGTCAGGTAATCCTCCAACTGCCATATCTGCCCTATTAGACCTATCTAGGACTTAAAAACACTTTTGGTGATGTGTTCGTGTGTGTATTAACAGAATCCGATGCGTGGGAGCGCATTTCAGGACATCTGCATTTTTTGCTACTTTTGTATAGCTAGCATCGTCGTGTTGGAGCGTTTGGTCAGGTAATTGTCAGGTAATCCTCCAACTGCCATATCTGCCCTATAAGACCTATCTAGGACTCAAAAACACTTTTGGTGATGTGTTCGTGTGTGTATTAACAGAATCCGATGCGTGGGAGCGCATTTCAGGACATCTGAATTTTTTGCTACTTTTGTATAGCTAGCATCGTCGTGTTGGAGCGTTTGGTCAGGTAATTGTCAGGTAATCCTCCAACTGCCATATCTGCCCTATAAGACCTATCTAGGACTCAAAAACACTTTTGGTGATGTGTTCGTGTGTGTATTAACAGAATCCGATGCGTGGGAGCGCATTTCAGGACATCTGAATTTTTTGCTACTTTTGTATAGCTAGCATCGTCGTGTTGGAGCGTTTGGTCAGGTAATCCTCCAACTGCCATATCTGCCCTATAAGACCTATCTAGGACTCAAAAACACTTTTGGTGATGTGTTCGTGTGTGTATTAACAGAATCCGATGCGTGGGAGCGCATTTCAGGACATCTGAATTTTTTGCTACTTTTGTATAGCTAGCATCGTCGTGTTGGAGCGTTTGGTCAGGTAATTGTCAGGTAATCCTCCAACTGCCATATCTGCCCTATTAGACCTATCTAGGACTCAAAAACACTTTTGGTGATGTGTTCGTGTGTGTATTAACAGAATCCGATGCATGGGAGCGCATTTCAGGACATCTGAATTTTTTGCTACTTTTGTATAGCTAGCATCGTCGTGTTGGAGCGTTTGGTCAGGTAATCTTCCAACTGCCATATCTTCCCTATTAGACCTATCTAGGACTTAAAAACACTTTTGGTGATGTGTTCGTGTGTGTATTAACAGAATCCGATGCGTGGGAGCGCATTTCAGGACATCTGAATTTTTTGCTACTTTTGTATAGCTAGCATCGTCGTGTTGGAGCGTTTGGTCAGGTAATCCTCCAACTGCCATATCTGCCCTATTAGACCTATCTAGGACTTAAAAACACTTTTGGTGATGTGTTCGTGTGTGTATTAACAGAATCCGATGCGTGGGAGCGCATTTCAGGACATCTGAATTTTTTGCTACTTTTGTATAGCTAGCATCGTCGTGTTGGAGCGTTTGGTCAGGTAATCCTCCAACTGCCATATCTGCCCTATTAGACCTATCTAGGACTTAAAAACACTTTTGGTGATGTGTTCGTGTGTGTATTAACAGAATCCGATGCGTGGGAGCGCATTTCAGGACATCTGAATTTTTTGCTACTTTTGTATAGCTAGCATCGTCGTGTTGGAGCGTTTGGTCAGGTAATCTTCCAACTGCCATATCTTCCCTATTAGACCTATCTAGGACTTAAAAACACTTTTGGTGATGTGTTCGTGTGTGTATTTACGCATACGCCACAGTGGCCATGCAGGACATACGCCACTGTGGCCCTGCTGGACATACGCCACTATGGCCATGCAGGACATACGCCACTGTGGCCCTTCTGGACATACGCCACCGTGGCCATGCGGGACATACGCCACTGTGGCCATGCAGGACATACGCCACTGTGGCCCTTCTGGACATACGCCACAGTGGCCATGCTAGACATACGCCACAGTGGCCCTGCTGGACATATGCCACTGTGGCCATGCAGGACATACGCCACTGTGGCCATGCAGGACATACGCCACTGTGGCCCTGCTGGACATACGCCACAGTGGCCATGCAGGACATACGCCACTCTGGCCATGCTGGACATACGCCACAGTGGCCCTGCTGGACATACGCCACAGTGGCCCTGCTGGACATACGTCACAGTTGCCATGCAGGACAACTCTCAAGACATACGCCGCAGTGGCCATGCAGGACATACGCCACTGTGGCCCTGCTGGACATACGCCACCGTGGCCATGGAGGACATACGCCACTGTGGCCATGCAGGACATACGCCACTGTGGCCCTGCTGGATATACGCCACAGTGGCGCTGCAGGATATACGCCACTGTGGCCATGCAGGACATACGCCACTGTGGCCCTGCTGGATATACGCCACAGTGGCGCTGCAGGATATACGCCACCATGGCCATGCAGGACATACGCCACTGTGGCCCTGCTGGACATACGCCACCGTGGCCATGCAGGACATACGCCACTGTGGCCATGAAGGACAGCTCTCAAGACTGCCTCCTCTACCATACGAAAAATGTTACGCATACGCCACAGTGGCCATGCACGACATACGCCACTGTGGCCATGCAGGACATACGCCACTGTGGCCCTGCTGGACATACGCCACCGTGGCCATGCAGGACATACGCCACTGTGGCCATGCAGGACATACGCCACTGTGGCCATGAAGGACAGCTCTCAAGACTGCCTCCTCTACCATACGAAAAATGTTACGCATACGCCACAGTGGCCATGCACGACATACGCCACTGTGGCCATGCAGGACATACGCCACTGTGGCCCTGCTGGACATACGTCACCGTGACCATGCAGGACATACACCACTGTGGCCATGCTGGACATACGCCACTGTGGCCCTGCTGGACATACGCCACAGTGGCCATGCTTTACATACACCACTGTGGCCATGCAGGACATACGCCACTGTGGCCATGCAGGACATACGCCACTGTGGCCCTGCTGGACATACGCCACCGTGGCCATGCAGGACATACGCCACTGTGGCCATGAAGGACAGCTCTCAAGACTGCCTCCTCTACCATACGAAAAATGTTACGCATACGCCACAGTG
This sequence comes from Eristalis intricaria, assembly GCA_964034865.1. Lineage (NCBI taxonomy): Eukaryota > Metazoa > Arthropoda > Insecta > Diptera > Syrphidae > Eristalis > Eristalis intricaria. Next base: position 62,044 of record CAXITZ010000038.1, read on the forward strand.
GCCATGCACGACATACGCCACTGTGGCCATGCAGGACATACGCCACTGTGGCCCTGCTGGACATACGCCACCGTGGCCATGCAGGACATACGCCACTGTGGCCCTGCTGCACATACGCCGCAGTGGCGCTGCAGGACATACGCCACTGTGGCCCTGCTGGACATACGCCACCGTGGCCATGCAGGACATACGCCACTGTGGCCCTGCTGCACATACGCCGCAGTGGCGCTGCAGGACATGCGCCACTGTGGCCCTGCTGAAAATACGCCACTGTGGCCATGAAGGACAGCTCTCAAGACTGCCTCCTCTACCATACGAAAAATGTTACGTATGCGCCACAGTGGCCATGCAGGACATACGCCACAGTGGCCCTGCTGGACATACGCCACAGTGGCCCTGCTGGACATACGCCACAGTGGCCCTGCTGGACATACGCCACAGTGGCCCTGCTGGACATACGCCACTGTGGCCATGCTGGACATACACCACAGTGGCCATGAAGGACATACGCCATGCAGGACATACGCCACTGTGGCCCTGCTGGACATTCGCCACACTGGCCCTGCTGGACATACGCCACAGTGGCCATGCAGGACATACGCCACTGTGGCCCTGCTGGATATACGCCACAGTGGCGCTGCAGGACATACGCCACTGTGGCCATGCAGGACATACGCCAATGTGGCCCTGCTGGACATACGGAACCGTGGCCATGCAGGACATACGCCACTGTGGCCCCGCTGGACATACGCCACAGTGGCGCTGCAGGACATACGCCACTGTGGCCATGCAGGACATACGCCACTGTGGCCCTGCTGGACATACGCCACCGTGGCCATGCAGGACATACACCACTGTGGCCATGCATGACATACGCCACTGTGGCCATGCAGGACATACGCCACTGTGGCCATGCAGGACATACGCCACTGTGGCCATGAAGGACAGCTCTCAAGACTGCCTCCTCTACCATACGAAAAATGTTACGCATACGCCACTGTGGCCATGCAGGACATACGCCACTGTGGCCCTGCTGCACATACGCCACCGTGGCCATGCAGGACATACGCCACTGTGGCCCTGCTGCACATACGCCGCAGTGGCGCTGCAGGACATACGCCACTGTGGCCCTGCTGGACATACGCCACAGTGGCCCTGCTGGACATACGCCACAGTGGTCATGCTGGACATACGCCACAGTGGCCCTGCTGGACATACGCCACAGTGGCCCTGCTGGACATACGTCACAGTTGCCATGCAGGACAACTCTCAAGACTGCCTCCTCTACCATACGAAAAATGTTACGCATACGCCACAGAGGCCATGCAGGACACACGCCACTGTGGCCATGCTGGACATACGCCACAGTGGCCCTGCTGGACATACGCCACAGTGGCCCTGCTGGACATACGTCACAGTTGCCATGCAGGACATATGCCACTGTGGCCATGCAGGACATACGCCACTGTGGCCATGCAGGACATACGCCACTGTGGCCCTGCTGGACATACGCCACAGTGGCCATGCAGGACATACGCCACTGTGGCCCTGCTGGACATACGCCACCATGGCCATGCAGGACATACGCCACTGTGGCCCTTCTGGACATACGCCACCGTGGCCATGCGGGACATACGCCACTGTGGCCATGCAGGACATACGCCACTGTGGCCCTGCTGGACATACGCCACAGTGGCCATGCTAGACATACGCCACAGTGGCCCTGCTGGACATATGCCACTGTGGCCATGCAGGACATACGCCACTGTGGCCATGCAGGACATACGCCACTGTGGCCCTGCTGGACATACGCCACAGTGGCCATGCAGGACATACGCCACTGTGGCCATGCTGGACATACGCCACAGTGGTCATGCTGGACATACGCCACAGTGGCCCTGCTGGACATACGCCACAGTGGCCCTGCTGGACATACGTCACAGTTGCCATGCAGGACAACTCTCAAGACTGCCTCCTCTACCATACGAAAAATGTTACGCATACGCCACAGAGGCCATGCAGGACACACGCCACTGTGGCCATGCTGGACATACGCCACAGTGGCCCTGCTGGACATACGCCACAGTGGCCCTGCTGGACATACGTCACAGTTGCCATGCAGGACATATGCCACTGTGGCCATGCAGGACATACGCCACTGTGGCCATGCAGGACATACGCCACTGTGGCCCTGCTGGACATACGCCACAGTGGCCATGCAGGACATACGCCACTGTGGCCATGCAGGACATACGCCACTGTGGCCCTGCTGGACATACGCCACCATGGCCATGCAGGACATACGCCACTGTGGCCCTTCTGGACATACGCCACCGTGGCCATGCGGGACATACGCCACTGTGGCCATGCAGGACATACGCCACTGTGGCCCTGCTGGACATACGCCACAGTGGCCATGCTAGACATACGCCACAGTGGCCCTGCTGGACATATGCCACTGTGGCCATGCAGGACATACGCCACTGTGGCCATGCAGGACATACGCCACTGTGGCCCTGCTGGACATACGCCACAGTGGCCATGCAGGACATACGCCACTGTGGCCATGCTGGACATACGCCACAGTGGCCCTGCTGGACATACGCCACAGTGGCCCTGCTGGACATACGTCACAGTTGCCATGCAGGACAACTCTCAAGACATACGCCGCAGTGGCCATGCAGGACATACGCCACTGTGGCCCTGCTGGACATACGCCACCGTGGCCATGGAGGACATACGCCACTGTGGCCATGCAGGACATACGCCACTGTGGCCCTGCTGGATATACGCCACAGTGGCGCTGCAGGATATACGCCACTGTGGCCATGCAGGACATACGCCACTGTGGCCCTGCTGGACATACGCCACCATGGCCATGCAGGACATACGCCACTGTGGCCCTGCTGGACATACGCCACCGTGGCCATGCAGGACATACGCCACTGTGGCCATGAAGGACAGCTCTCAAGACTGCCTCCTCTACCATACGAAAAATGTTACGCATACGCCACAGTGGCCATGCACGACATACGCCACTGTGGCCATGCAGGACATACGCCACTGTGGCCCTGCTGGACATACGCCACCGTGGCCATGCAGGACATACGCCACTGTGGCCATGCAGGACATACGCCACTGTGGCCATGAAGGACAGCTCTCAAGACTGCCTCCTCTACCATACGAAAAATGTTACGCATACGCCACAGTGGCCATGCACGACATACGCCACTGTGGCCATGCAGGACATACGCCACTGTGGCCCTGCTGGACATACGTCACCGTGACCATGCAGGACATACGCCACAGTGGCCATGCTGGACATACGCCACTGTGGCCATGCAGGACATACGCCACTGTGGCCCTGCTGGACATACGCCACCGTGGCCATGCAGGACATACGCCACTGTGGCCATGAAGGACAGCTCTCAAGACTGCCTCCTCTACCATACGAAAAATGTTACGCATACGCCACAGTGGCCATGCACGACATACGCCACTGTGGCCATGCAGGACATACGCCACTGTGGCCCTGCTGGACATACGCCACCGTGGCCATGCAGGACATACGCCACTGTGGCCCTGCTGCACATACGCCGCAGTGGCGCTGCAGGACATACGCCACTGTGGCCCTGCTGGACATACGCCACAGTGGCCATGCAGGACATACGCCACTGTGGCCATGAAGGACAGCTCTCAAGACTGCCTCCTCTACCATACGAAAAATGTTACGCATACGCCACAGTGGCCATGCACGACATACGCCACTGTGGCCATGCAGGACATACGCCACTGTGGCCCTGCTGGACATACGCCACAGTGGCCATGCTTTACATACACCACTGTGGCCATGCAGGACATACGCCACTGTGGCCATGCAGGACATACGCCACTGTGGCCCTGCTGGACATACGCCACCGTGGCCATGCAGGACATACGCCACTGTGGCCATGAAGGACAGCTCTCAAGACTGCCTCCTCTACCATACGAAAAATGTTACGCATACGCCACAGTGGCCATGCACGACATACGCCACTGTGGCCATGCAGGACATACGCCACTGTGGCCCTGCTGGACATACGCCACCGTGGCCATGCAGGACATACGCCACTGTGGCCCTGCTGCACATACGCCGCAGTGGCGCTGCAGGACATACGCCACTGTGGCCCTGCTGGACATACGCCACAGTGGCCATGCTGGACATACGCCACTGTGGCCCTACTGCACATACGCCGCAGTGGCGCTGCAGGACATGCGCCACTGTGGCCCTGCTGAAAATACGCCACTGTGGCCATGAAGGACAGCTCTCAAGACTGCCTCCTCTACCATACGAAAAATGTTACGTATGCGCCACAGTGGCCATGCAGGACATACGCCACAGTGGCCCTGCTGGACATACGCCACAGTGGCCCTGCTGGACATACGCCACAGTGGCCCTGCTGGACATACGCCACAGTGGCGCTGCAGGGCATACGCCACTGTGGCCATGCTGGACATACACCACAGTGGCCATGAAGGACATACGCCATGCAGGACATACGCCACTGTGGCCCTGCTGGACATTCGCCACACTGGCCCTGCTGGACATACGCCACAGTGGCCATGCAGGACATACGCCACTGTGGCCCTGCTGGATATACGCCACAGTGGCGCTGCAGGACATACGCCACTGTGGCCATGCAGGACATACGCCACTGTGGCCCTGCTGGACATACGGAACCGTGGCCATGCAGGACATACGCCACTGTGGCCCCGCTGGACATACGCCACAGTGGCGCTGCAGGACATACGCCACTGTGGCCATGCAGGACATACGCCACTGTGGCCCTGCTGGACATACGCCACCGTGGCCATGCAGGACATACACCACTGTGGCCATGCATGACATACGCCACTGTGGCCATGCAGGACATACGCCACTGTGGCCATGCAGGACATACGCCACTGTGGCCATGAAGGACAGCTCTCAAGACTGCCTCCTCTACCATACGAAAAATGTTACGCATACGCCACAGTGGCCATGCACGACATACGCCACTGTGGCCATGCAGGACATACGCCACTGTGGCCCTGCTGGACATACGCCACCGTGGCCATGCAGGACATACACCACTGTGGCCATGCTGGACATACGCCACTGTGGCCCTGCTGGACATACGCCACATTGGCCATGCTTTACATACACCACTGTGGCCATGCAGGACATACGCCACTGTGGCCCTGATGGACATACGCCACCGTGGCCATGCAGGACATACGCCACTGTGGCCCTACTGCACATACGCCGCAGTGGCGCTGCAGGACATACGCCACTGTGGCCATGAAGGACAGCTCTCAAGACTGCCTCCTCTACCATACGAAAAATGTTACGCATACGCCACAGTGGCCATGCAGGACATACGCCATTGTGGCCATGCAGGACATACGCCACTGTGGCCCTGCTGGACATACGCCACCGTGGCCATGCAGGACATACACCACTGTGGCCATGCATGACATACGCCACTGTGGCCATGCAGGACATACGCCACTGTGGCCATGAAGGACAGCTCTCAAGACTGCCTCCTCTACCATACGAAAAATGTTACGCATACGCCACAGTGGCCATGCACGACATACGCCACTGTGGCCATGCAGGACATACGCCACTGTGGCCCTGCTGGACATACGCCACCGTGGCCATGCAGGACATACGCCACTGTGGCCCCGCTGGACATACGCCACAGTGGCGCTGCAGGACATACGCCACTGTGGCCATGCAGGACATACGCCACTGTGGCCCTGCTGGACATACGCCACCGTGGCCATGCAGGACATACACCATTGTGGCCATGCAGGACAGCTCTCAAGACTGCCTCCTCTACCATACGAAAAATGTTACGCATACGCCACAGTGGCCATGCACGACATACGCCACTGTGGCCATGCAGGACATACGCCACTGTGGCCCTGCTGGACATACGCCACCGTGGCCATGCAGGACATACGCCACTGTGGCCCCGCTGGACATACGCCACAGTGGCGCTGCAGGACATACGCCACTGTGGCCATGCAGGACATACGCCACTGTGGCCCTGCTGGACATACGCCACCGTGGCCATGCAGGACATACACCATTGTGGCCATGCAGGACATACGCCACTGTGGCCCTGCTGGACATACGCCACCGTGGCCATGCAGGACATACACCACTGTGGCCATGCAGGACATACGCCACTGTGGCCCTGCTGGACATACGCCACTGTGGCCCTGCTGGACATACGCCACAGTGGCGCTGCAGGACATACGCCACTGTGGCCATGCAGGACATACGCCACAGTGGCCCTGCTGGACATACGCCACAGTGGCCATGCTGGACATACGCCACTGTGGCCCTGCTGGACATACGCCACAGTGGCCATGCAGGACATACGCCACAGTGGCTCTGCTGGACATACGCCACAGTGGCCCTGCTGGACATACGTCACAGTTGCCATGCAGGGCAACTCTCAAGACTGCCTCCTCTACCATACGAAAAATGTTACGCATACGCCACAGTGGCCATGCAGGACATACACCATAGTGGCCATGAAGGACATACGCCACTGTGGCCATGCAGGACATACGCCACTGTGGCCCTGCTGGACATTCGCGACAGTGGCCCTCCTGGACATACGCCACAGTGGCCATGCTGGACATACGCCACAGTGGCCCTGCTGGACATACGCCACAGTGGCCATGCTGGACATACACCACTGTGGCCATGCAGGACATACGCCACTGTGGCCCTGCTGCACATACGCCACCGTGGCCATGCAGGACATACGCCACTGTGGCCCTGCTGCACATACGCCGCAGTGGCGCTGCAGGACATACGCCACTGTGGCCCTGCTGGACATACGCCACAGTGGCCCTGCTGGACATACGCCACAGTGGTCATGCTGGACATACGCCACAGTGGCCCTGCTGGACATACGCCACAGTGGCCCTGCTGGACATACGTCACAGTTGCCATGCAGGACAACTCTCAAGACTGCCTCCTCTACCATACGAAAAATGTTACGCATACGCTACAGAGGCCATGCAGGACACACGCCACTGTGGCCATGCTGGACATACGCCACAGTGGCCCTGCTGGACATACGCCACAGTGGCCCTGCTGGACATACGTCACAGTTGCCATGCAGGACAACTCTCAAGACTGCCTCCTCTACCATACGAAAAATGTTACGCATACGCCACAGTGGCCATGCAGGACATACGCCACTGTGGCCCTTCTGGACATACGCCACCGTGGCCATGCGGGACATACGCCACTGTGGCCATGCAGGACATACGCCACTGTGGCCCTGCTGGACATACGCCACAGTGGCCATGCTAGACATACGCCACAGTGGCCCTGCTGGACATATGCCACTGTGGCCATGCAGGACATACGCCACTGTGGCCATGCAGGACATACGCCACTGTGGCCCTGCTGGACATACGCCACAGTGGCCATGCAGGACATACGCCACTGTGGCCATGCTGGACATACGCCACAGTGGCCCTGCTGGACATACGCCACAGTGGCCCTGCTGGACATACGTCACAGTTGCCATGCAGGACAACTCTCAAGACATACGCCGCAGTGGCCATGCAGGACATACGCCACTGTGGCCCTGCTGGACATACGCCACCGTGGCCATGGAGGACATACGCCACTGTGGCCATGCAGGACATACGCCACAGTGGCCCTGCTGGACATACGCCACAGTGGCCCTGCTGGACATACGCCACAGTGGTCATGCTGGACATACGCCACAGTGGCCCTGCTGGACATACGCCACAGTGGCCCTGCTGGACATACGTCACAGTTGCCATGCAGGACAACTCTCAAGACTGCCTCCTCTACCATACGAAAAATGTTACGCATACGCCACAGTGGCCATGCAGGACATACGCCACTGTGGCCATGCTGGACATACGCCACAGTGGCCCTGCTGGACATACGCCACAGTGGCCCTGCTGGACATACGTCACAGTTGCCATGCAGGACAACTCTCAAGACTGCCTCCTCTACCATACGAAAAATGTTACGCATACGCCACAGTGGCCATGCAGGACATACGCCACTGTGGCCCTGCTGGACATACGCCACTATGGCCATGCAGGACATACGCCACTGTGGCCATGCAGGACATACGCCACTGTGGCCCTGCTGGACATACGCCACAGTGGCCATGCTAGACATACGCCACAGTGGCCCTGCTGGACATATGCCACTGTGGCCATGCAGGACATACGCCACTGTGGCCATGCAGGACATACGCCACTGTGGCCCTGCTGGACATACGCCACAGTGGCCATGCAGGACATACGCCACTGTGGCCATGCTAGACATACGCCACAGTGGCCCTGCTGGACATATGCCACTGTGGCCATGCAGGACATACGCCACTGTGGCCATGCAGGACATACGCCACTGTGGCCCTGCTGGACATACGCCACAGTGGCCATGCAGGACATGCGCCACTGTGGCCCTGCTGGACATACGCCACAGTGGCCATGCAGGACATACGCCACTGTGGCCATACAGGACATACGCCACTGTGGCCCTTCTGGACATACGCCACAGTGGCCATGCAGGACATACGCCACAGTTGCCATGCAGGACATACGCCACTGTGGCCCTGCTGGACATACGCCACTATGGCCATGCAGGACATACGCCACTGTGGCCCTGCTGGACATACGCCACCGTGGCCATGCGGGACATACGCCACTGTGGCCATGCTAGACATACGCCACAGTCGCCATGCAGGACATACGCCACTGTAGCCCTGCTGGACATACGCCACAGTGGCCATGCTGGACATACACCACAGTGGCCCTGCTGGACATACGCCACCATGGCCATGCAGGACATACGCCACTGTGGCCCTGCTGGACATACGCCACAGTGGCCATGCTAGACATACGCCACAGTGGCCCTGCAGGACATACGCCATTGTGGCCCTGCTGGACATACGCCACAGTGGCCATGCTAGACATACACCACAGTGGCCCTGCTGGACATACGCCACCATGGCCATGCAGGACATACGCCATTGTGGCCATGCAGGACATACGCCACTGTGGCCCTGCTGGACATACGCCAAAGTGGCCATGTAGGACATACGCCACTGTGGCCCTGCTGGACATACGCCATAGTGGCCATGCTGGACATACGCCACAGTGGCCCTGCTGGACATACGCCACAGTGGCCATGCAGGACATACGCCACTGTGGCCATGCAGGACATACGCCACTGTGGCCATGCAGGACATACGCCACTGTGGCCATGCAGGACATACGCCACTGTGGCCCTTCTGGACATACGCCACAGTGGCCATGCAGGACATACGCCACAGTGGCCATGTAGGACATACGCCACTGTGGCCCTGCTGGACATACGCCACAGTGGCCATGCTGGACATACGCCACAGTGGCCCTGCTGGACATACGCCACAGTGGCCATGCAGGACATACGCCACTGTGGCCCTTCTGGACATACGCCACAGTGGCCATGCAGGACATACGCCACAGTGGCCATGCAGGACATACGCCACAGTGGCCCTGCTGGACATACGCCACAGTGGCCATGCAGGACATACGCCACAGTGGCCATGCAGGACATACGCCACTGTGGCCCTGCTGGACATACGCCACAGTGGCCATGCAGGACATACGCCACAGTGGCCATGCAAGACATACGCCACAGTGGCCATGCAGGACATACGCCACAGTGGCCCTGCTGGACATACGCCACAGTGGCCATGCAGGACATACGCCACAGTGGCCATGCAGGACATACGCCACTGTGGCCCTGCTGGACATACGCCACAGTGGCCATGCAGGACATACGCCACAGTGGCCATGCTGGACATACGCCAAAGTGGCCCTGCTGGACATACGCCACAGTGGCCATGCAAGACATACGCCACAGTGGCCATGCAGGACATACGCCACTGTGGCCCTGCTGGACATACGCCACAGTGGCCATGCAGGACATACGCCACTGTGGCCCTGCTGGACATACGCCACAGTGGCCATGCAGGACATACGCCACAGTGGCCATGCTGGACATACGCCAAAGTGGCCCTGCTGGACATACGCCACAGTGGCCATGCAAGACATACGCCACAGTGGCCATGCAGGACATACGCCACTGTGGCCCTGCTGGACATACGCCACAGTGGCCCTGCTGGACATACGCCACAGTGGCCATGCAGGACATACGCCACAGTGGCCATGCAGGACATACGCCACTGTGGCCATGCAGGACATACGAAACAGTGGCCCTGCTGGACATACGCCACTGTGGCCCTGCTGGACATACGCCACTGTGTCCATGCAGGACATACGCCACAGTGGCCCTGCTGGACATACGCCACTGTGGCCCTGCTGGACATACGCCACAGTGGCCCTGCTGGACATACGCCACAGTGGCCATGCTAGACATACGCTACAGCGGCCATGAAGAACATACGCCACTGTGGCCATGCAGGACATACGCCACTGTGGCCCTGCTGGACATACGCCACTGTGGCCCTGCTGGACATACGCCACCATGGCCATGCAGGACATACGCCACTGTGGCCCTGCTGGACATACGCCACAGTGGCCATGCGAACATACGCCACTGTGGCCATGCAGGACATATGCCACTGTGGCCCTGCTGGACATACGCCACTGTGGCCATGCTAGACATACGCCACAGTGGCCCTGCTGGACATACGCCGCAGTGGCCATGCAGGACATACGCCACAGTGGCCATGCAGGACATACGCCACTGTGGCCCTGCTGGACATACGCCACAGTGGCCATGCAGGACATACGCCACTGTGGCCCTGCTGGACATACGCCACAGTGGCCATGCTGGACATACGCCACAGTGGCCCTGCTGGACATACGCCACAGTGGCCATGCAGGACATACGCCACAGTGGCCATGCAGGACATACGCCACTGTGGCCATGCTGGACATACGCCAAAGTGGCCCTGCTGGACATACGCCACAGTGGCCATGCTGGACATACGCCACAGTGGCCCTGCTGGACATACGTCACAGTTGCCATGCAGGACAACTCTCAAGACTGCCTCCTCTACCATACGAAAAATGTTACGCATACGCCACAGTGGCCATGCAGGACATACGCCACTGTGGCCCTGCTGGACATACGCCACTGTGGCCCTTCTGGACATACGCCACCGTGGCCATGCGGGACATACGCCACTGTGGCCATGCAGGACATACGCCACTGTGGCCCTGCTGGACATACGCCACAGTGGCCATGCTAGACATACGCCACAGTGGCCCTGCTGGACATATGCCACTGTGGCCATGCAGGACATACGCCACTGTGGCCATGCAGGACATACGCCACTGTGGCCCTGCTGGACATACGCCACAGTGGCCATGCAGGACATACGCCACTGTGGCCATGCTGGACATACGCCAAAGTGGCCCTGCTGGACATACGCCACAGTGGCCATGCTGGACATACGCCACAGTGGCCATGCAGGACATACGCCACAGTTGCCATGCAGGACAACTCTCAAGACTGCCTCCTCTACCATACGAAAAATGTTACGCATACGCCACAGTGGCCATGCTGGACATTCGCCACTGTGGCCATGCAGGACATACGCCACTGTGGCCATGCAGGACATACGCCACTGTGGCCCTGCTGGATATACGCCACAGTGGCCATGCTGGACATATGCCACTGTGGCCATGCAGGACATACGCCACTGTGGCCATGCAGGACATACGCCACTGTGGCCCTGCTGGACATACGCCACTATGGCCATGCAGGACATACGCCACTGTGGCCCTTCTGGACATACGCCACCGTGGCCATGCGGGACATACGCCACTGTGGCCATGCAGGACATACGCCACTGTGGCCCTGCTGGACATACGCCACAGTGGCCATGCTAGACATACGCCACAGTGGCCCTGCTGGACATATGCCACTGTGGCCATGCAGGACATACGCCACTGTGGCCATGCAGGACATACGCCACTGTGGCCCTGCTGGACATACGCCACAGTGGCCATGCAGGACATACGCCACTGTGGCCCTGCTGGACATACGCCACTATGGCCATGCAGGACATACGCCACTGTGGCCCTGCTGGACATACGCCACTATGGCCATGCAGGACATACGCCACTGTGGCCCTTCTGGACATACGCCACCGTGGCCATGCGGGACATACGCCACTGTGGCCATGCAGGACATACGCCACTGTGGCCCTGCTGGACATACGCCACAGTGGCCATGCTAGACATACGCCACAGTGGCCCTGCTGGACATATGCCACTGTGGCCATGCAGGACATACGCCACTGTGGCCATGCAGGACATACGCCACTGTGGCCCTGCTGGATATACGCCACAGTGGCCATGCAGGACATACGCCACTGTGGCCATGCTGGACATACGCCACAGTGGCCCTGCTGGACATACGCCACAGTGGCCCTGCTGGACATATGCCACTGTGGCCATGCAGGACATACGCCACTGTGGCCATGCAGGACATACGCCACTGTGGCCCTGCTGGATATACGCCACAGTGGCCATGCTGGACATATGCCACTGTGGCCATGCAGGACATACGCCACTGTGGCCATGCAGGACATACGCCACTGTGGCCCTGCTGAATATACGCCACAGTGGCCATGCAGGACATACGCCACTGTGGCCATGCTGGACATACGCCACAGTGGCCATGCTGGACATACGCCACAGTGGCCATGCAGGACATACGCCACAGTTGCCGTGCAGGACAACTCTCAAGACTGCCTCCTCTACCATACGAAAAATGTTACGCATACGCCACAGTGGCCATGCAGGACATACGCCACTGTGGCCCTGCTGGACATACGCCACTATGGCCATGCAGGACATACGCCACTGTGGCCCTGCTGGACATACGCCACAGTGGCCATGCTAGACATACGCCACAGTGGCCCTGCTGGACATATGCCACTGTGGCCATGCAGGACATACGCCACTGTGGCCATGCAGGACATACGCCACTGTGGCCCTGCTGGATATACGCCACAGTGGCCATGCAGGACATACGCCACTGTGGCCATGCTGGACATACGCCACTGTGGCCCTGCTGGACATACGCCACAGTGGCCATGCTAGACATACGCCACAGTGGCCCTGCTGGACATATGCCACTGTGGCCATGCAGGACATACGCCACTGTGGCCATGCAGGACATACGCCACTGTGGCCCTGCTGGATATACGCCACAGTGGCCATGCAGGACATACGCCACTGTGGCCATGCTGGACATACGCCACAGTGGCCCTGCTGGACATACGCCACAGTGGCCCTGCTGGACATACGTCACAGTTGCCATGCAGGACAACTCTCAAGACATACGCCGCAGTGGCCATGCAGGACATACGCCACTGTGGCCCTGCTGGACATACGCCACCGTGGCCATGGAGGACATACGCCACTGTGGCCATGCAGGACATACGCCACAGTGGCCCTGCTGGACATACGCCACAGTGGCCCTGCTGGACATACGCCACAGTGGTCATGCTGGACATACGCCACAGTGGCCCTGCTGGACATACGCCACAGTGGCCCTGCTGGACATACGTCACAGTTGCCATGCTGGACATACGCCACAGTGGCCATGCAGGACATACGCCACAGTGGCCCTGCTGGACATACGCCACAGTGGCCATGCTGGACATACGCCACTGTGGCCATGCAGGACATACGCCACTGTGGCCCTGCTGGACATACGCCACTGTGGCCGTGCTGGACATACGCCACCATGGCCATGCAGGACATACGCCACTGTGGCCATGCAGGACATACGCCACTGTGGTCCTGCTGGACATACGCCACAGTGGCCATGCGAACATACGCCACTGTGGCCATGCAGGACATACGCCACTGTGGCCCTGCTGGACATACGCCACAGTGGCCATGCTAGACATACGCCACAGTGGCCCTGCTGGACATACGCCGCAGTGGCCATGCAGGACTTACGCCACTGTGGCCATGCAGGACATACGCCACTGTGGACCTGCTGGACATACGCCACAGTGGCCATGCAGGACATACGCCACTGTGGCCCTGCTGGACATACGCCACAGTGGCCATGCTAGACATACGCCACAGTGGCCCTGCTGGACATACGCCACAGTGGCCATGCAGGACATACGCCACTGTGGCCATGCAGGACATACGCCACAGTGGCCCTGCTGGACATACGCCACTGTGGCCATGCTGGACATACGCCACAGTGGCCCTGCTGGACATACGCCGCAGTGGCCATGCAGGACATACGCCACAGTGGCCATGCAGGACATACGCCACTGTGGCCCTGCTGGACATACGCCACAGTGGCGCTGCAGGACATACGCCACTGTGTCCCTGCTGGACATACGCCACTGTGGCGATGCTGGACATACGCCACTGTGGCCCTGCTGGACATACGCCACAGTGGCCATGCTAGACATACGCCACAGTGGCCCTGCTGGACATACGCCACAGTGGCCATGCAGGACATACGCCACTGTGTCCCTGCTGGACATACGCCACTGTGGCGATGCTGGACATACGCCACTGTGGCCCTGCTGGACATACGCCACAGTGGCCATGCTAGACATACGCCACAGTGGCCCTGCTGGACATACGCCACAGTGGCCATGCAGGACATACGCCACTGTGGCCATGCTAGACATACGCCACAGTGGCCCTGCTGGACATACGCCGCAGTGGCCATGCAGGACATACGCCACAGTGGCCATGCAGGACATACGCCACTGTGGCCCTGCTGGACATACGCCACAGTGGCGCTGCAGGACATACGCCACTGTGGCCATGCAGGACATACGCCACCGTGGCCATTCAGGACATACGCCACTGTGGCTGCTGGACATACGCCACAGTGACCCTGCTGGACATACGCCACCATGGCCATGCAGGACATACGCCACTGTGGCCCTGCTGGACATACGCCACTGTGGCCCTGCTGGACATACGCCACAGTGGCCATGCTGGACATACGCCACAGTGGCCCTGCTGGACATACGTCACAGTTGCCATGCAGGACAACTCTCAAGACTGCCTCCTCTACAATACGAAAAATGTTACGCATACGCCACAGTGGCCATGCAGGACATACGCCACAGTGGACATGCAGGACATACGCCACTGTGGCCCTGCTGGACATACGCCACAGTGGCCATGAAGGACATATGCCACGGTGGCCATGCAGGACATACGCCACTGTGGCCCTGCTGGACATACGCCACTGTGGCCCTGCTGGACATACGCCACTGTGGCCCTGCTGGACATACGCCACAGTGGCCATGAAGGACATATGCCACGGTGGCCATGCAGGACATACGCCACAGTGGCCATGCTGGACATACACCACAGTGGCCCTGCTGGACATACGCCACAGTGGCCATGCTGGACATGCGCCACAGTGGCCCTGCTAGACATACGCCACAGTGGCCATGAAGGACATATGCCACGGTGGCCATGCAGGACATACGCCACTGTGGCCCTGCTGGACATACGCCACTGTGGCCCTGCTGGACATACGCCACCATGGCCATGCAGGACATACGCCACTGTGGCCCTGCTGGACATACGCCACAGTGGCCATGCTGGACATACGCCACAGTGGCCCTGCTGGACATACGTCACAGTTGCCATGCAGGACAACTCTCAAGACTGCCTCCTCTACAATACGAAAAATGTTACGCATACGCCACAGTGGCCATGCAGGACATACGCCACAGTGGACATGCAGGACATACGCCACTGTGGCCCTGCTGGACATACGCCACAGTGGCCATGCTAGACATACGCCACAGTGGCCCTGCTGGACATACGCCACTGTGGCCCTGCTGGACATACGCCACCATGGCCATGCAGGACATACGCCACTGTGGCCATGCAGGACATACGCCACTGTGGCCCTGCTGGACATACGCCACTGTGGCCCTGCTGGACATACGCCACAGTGGCCATGCTAGACATACGCCACTGTGGCTATGCAGGACATACGCCACTGTGGCCCTGCTGGACATACGCCACTGTGGCCCTGCTGGACATACGCCACAGTGGCCATGCTAGACATACGCCACTGTGGCTATGCAGGACATACGCCACTGTGGCCCTGCTGGACATACGCCACAGTGGCCATGCAGGACATACGCCCCAGTGGCCATGCAGGACATA
The DNA here is from genome assembly GCA_964034865.1 of Eristalis intricaria. NCBI lineage: Eukaryota > Metazoa > Arthropoda > Insecta > Diptera > Syrphidae > Eristalis > Eristalis intricaria. The sequence goes on from CAXITZ010000038.1 coordinate 78,280, forward strand.
CGCCACAGTGGCCATGCAGGACATACGCCACTGTGGCCCTGCTGGCCATACGCCACAGTGGCCATGCTGGACATACGCCACTGTGGCCACGCAGGACATACGCCACTGTGGCCCTGCTGGACATACGCCACCGTGGCCATGCACGACATACGCCACTGTGGCCCTGCTGGACATACGCCACCGTGGCCATGCAGGACATACGCCACTGTGGCCCTGTTGGACACACGCCACAGTGGCGCTGCAGGACATACGCCACTGTGGCCATGCAGGACATACGCCACTGTGGCCATGCAGGACATACGCCACTGGGGCCCTGTTGGACACACGCCACAGAGGCGCTGCAGGACATACGCCACTGCGGCCATGCAGGACATACGCCACTGTTACCATGAAGGACATACGCCACTGTGGCCCTGCTGGGCATACGCCACAGTGGCCATGCTGGACATACGCCACAGTGGCCATGCTGGACATACGCCACCGTGGCCATGCAGGACATACGCCACTGTGGCCCTGCTGGACATACGCCACTGTGGCCCTGCTGGACATACGCCACCGTGGCCATGCACGACATACGCCACTGTGGCCCTGCTTGACATACGTCACAGTTGCCATGCAGGACAGCTCTCAAGACTGCCTCCTCTACCATATGAAAAATGTTACGCATACGCCACAGTGGCCCTGCTGGACATACGCCACCATGGCCATGCAAGACATACGCCACAGTGGCCCTGCTGGACATACGCCACAGTGACCATGCTGGACATACGCCACAGTGGCCCTGCTGGACATACGCCACCGTGGCCATGCAGGACATACGCCACAGTGGCCCTGCTGGACATACGCCACCGTGGCAATGCAGGACATACGCCACTGTGGCCCTGCTGGACACACGCCACAGTGGCGCTGCAGGACATACGTCACAGTGGCCATGCAGGACATACGCCACTGTGGCCATGCAGGACATACGACACTGGGGCCCTGTTGGACATACGCCACTGTGGCCATGCAGGACATACGCCACTGTGGCCCTGCTGGACATACGCCACAGTGGCCATGCTGGACATACGCCACAGTGGCCATGCAGGACATACGCCACTGTGGCCATGCAGGACATACGCCACAGTGGCCCTGCTGGACATTCGCCACAGTGGCCCTGCTGGACATACGCCACCGTGGCCATGCACGACATACGCCACTGTGGCCCTGCTTGACATACGTCACAGTTGCCATGCAGGACAGCTCTCAAGACTGCCTCCTCTACCATATGAAAAATGTTACGCATACGCCACAGTGGCCCTGCTGGACATACGCCACCATGGCCATGCAAGACATACGCCACTGTGGCCACGCAGGACATACGCCACTGTGGCCCTGCTGGACATACGCCACCGTGGCCATGCACGACATACGCCACTGTGGCCCTGCTGGACATACGCCACCGTGGCCATGCAGGACATACGCCACTGTGGCCCTGTTGGACACACGCCACAGTGGCGCTGCAGGACATACGCCACTGGGGCCCTGTTGGACATACGCCACTGTGGCCATGCAGGACATACGCCACTGTGGCCCTGCTGGACATACGCCACAGTGGCCATGCAGGACATACGCCACTGTGGCCCTGCTGGACATACGCCACAGTGGCCATGCAGGACATACGCCACAGTGGCCATGCAGGACATACGCCACTGTGGCCATGCAGGACATACGCCACTGTGGCGCTGCAGGACATACGCCACTGTGGCCATGCAGGACATACGCCACTGTGGCCCTGCTTTACATACGCCACCGTGGCCATTCAGTGGCCGCGCAGGACATACGCCACCGTGGCCATGCAGGACATACGCCACTGTGGCCCTGTTGGACACACGCCACAGTGGCGCTGCAGGACATACGCCACAGTGGCCATGCTGGACATACGCCACAGTGGCCATGCAGGACATACGCCACTGTGGCCATGCAGGACATACGCCACTGTGGCCATGCAGGACATACGCCACTGTGGCGCTGCAGGACATACGCCACTGTGGCCATGCAGGACATACGCCACTGTGGCCCTGCTGGACAGACGCCACCGTGGCCATTCAGGACATACGCCACTGTGGCCATGCAGGACATACGCCACAGTGGCCCTGCTGGACATACGAAACAGTGGCCCTGCTGGACATACGTCACAGTTGCCATGCAGGACAACTCTCAAGACTGCCTCCTCTACCATACGAAAAATGTTACGCATACGCCACAGTGGCCATGCAGGACATACGCCACTGTGGCCGTGCTGGACATACGCCACAGTGACCATGCTAGACATACACCACAGTGGCCCTGCTGGACATGCGCCACCGTGGCCATGAAGGACATACGCCACTGTGGCCATGCTAGACATACGCCACTGTGGCCCTGCTGGACATACGCCACAGTGGCCCTGCTGGACATACGTTACTGTGGCCCTGCTGGACATACGCCACAGTGGCCATGCAGGACATACGCCACAGTGGCCCTGCTGGACATACGAAACAGTGGCCCTGCTGGACATACGTCACAGTTGCCATGCAGGACAACTCTCAAGACTGCCTCCTCTACCATACGAAAAATGTTACGCATACGCCACAGTGGCCCTGCTGGACATACGCCACCATGGCCATGCAAGACATACGCCACCGTGGCCATGCAGGACATACGCCACAGTGGCCATGCAGGACATACGCCACTGTGGCCCTGCTGGACATGCGCCACCGTGGCCATGCAGGACATACGCCACTGTGGCCCTGCTGGACATTCGCCACAGTGGCCCTGCTGGACATACGTCACAGTTGCCATGCAGGACAACTCTCCAGACTGCCTCCTCTACCATATGAAAAATGTTACGCATACGCCACAGTGGCCCTGCTGGACATACGCCACCATGGCCATGCAAGACATACGCCACTGTGGCCCTGCTGGACATACGCCACCGTGGCCATGCAGGACATACGCCACTGTGGCCCTGCTGGACACACGCCACAGTGGCGCTGCAGGACATACGTCACTGTGGCCATGCAGGACATACGCCACTGTGGCCATGCAGGACATACGACACTGGGGCCCTGTTGGACATACGCCACTGTGGCCATGCAGGACATACGCCACTGTGGCCCTGCTGGACATACGCCACAGTGGCCATGCTGGACATACGCCACAGTGGCCATGCAGGACATACGCCACTGTGGCCATGCAGGACATACGCCACAGTGGCCATGCAGGACATACGCCACTGTGGCCCTGCTGGACATTCGCCACAGTGGCCCTGCTGGACATACGCCACAGTGACCATGCTGGACATACGCCACAGTGGCCATGCTGGACATACACCACTGTGGCCATGCAGGACATACGCCACTGTGGCCCTGCTGGACATACGCCACCGTGGCCATGCAGGACATACGCCACAGTGGCCCTGCTGGACATACGCCACTGTGGCCATGAAGGACATACACCACTGTGGCCATGCAGGACATACGCCACTGTGGCCCTGCTGGACATACGCCACCGTGGCCATGCAGGACATACGCCACTGTGGCCCTGCTGGACATACGCCACCGTGGCCATGCGGGACATACGCCACAGTGGCCCTGCTGGACATACGCCACTGTGGCCATGAAGGACAGCTCTCAAGACTGCCTCCTCTACCATACGAAAAATGCTACGCATACGCCACAGTAGCCATGCTGGACATACACCACTGTGGCCATGCAGGACATACGCCACTGTGGCCATGGAGGACATACGCCACTGTGGCCCTGCTGGACATACGCCACCGTGGCCATGCAGGACATACACCACTGTGGCCATGCAGGACATACGCCACTGTGGCCATGCTGGACATACGCCACTGTGGCCATGCACGACATACGCCACTGTGGCCATGCAGGACATACGCCACTGTGGCCATGCAGGACATACGCCACTGTGGCCATGCTGGACGTACGCCACAGTTGCCATGCAGGACAACTCCCAAGACTGCCTCCTCTACCATACGAAAAATGTTACGCATACGCCACAGTGGCCATGCAGGACACACGCCACTGTGGACCTGCTGGACATACGCCACTGTGGCCATGAAGGACAGCTCTCAAGACTGCCTCCTCTACCATACGAAAAATGTTACGCATACGCCACAGTGGCCATGCAGGACATACGCCACTGTGGCCATGCAGGACATACGCCACTGTGGCCATGCTGGACGTACGCCACAGTTGCCATGCAGGACAACTCCCAAGACTACCTCCTCTACCATACGAAAAATGTTACGCATACGCCACAGTGGCCATGCAGGACACACGTCACTGTGGACCTGCTGGACATACGCCGAAGTGGCCCTGCAGGACATATGCCACCGTGACCATGCAGGACAGCTCTCAAGACTGCCTCCTCTACCATACGAAAAATGTTACACATACGCCGCAGTGGCCCTGCTATACATACGCCACAGTGGCCATGCAGGACACACGCCACTGTGGCCCTGCTGGACATACGCCGCAGTGGCCCTGCTGGACATATGCCACCGTGGCTATGCAGGACAGCTCTCAAGACTGCCTCCTCTACCATACGAAAAATGTTACGCATACGCCGCAGTGGCCCTGCTGGACATACGCCACAGTGGCCATGCTGGGCATACGGCACAGTGGCCCTGCTGGACATACGCCACAGTGGCCATGCTGAACGTACGCCACAGTTGCCATGCAGGACAACTCCCAAGACTGCCTCCTCTACCATACGAAAAATGTTACGCATACGCCACAGTGGCCATGCAGGACACACGCCACTGTGGACCTGCTGGACATACGCCACTGTGGCCATGAAGGACAGCTCTCAAGACTGCCTCCTCTACCATACGAAAAATGTTACGCATACGCCACAGTGGCCATGCAGGATATACGCCACTGTGGCCCTGCTGGACATACGCCACAGTGGCCATGCTAGACATACGCCACTGTGGCCCTGCTGGACATACGCCACAGTGGCCCTGCTGGACGTACGCCACAGTGGCCCTGCTGGACATACGTCACAGTGGCCATGCTGGACATATGCCACCGTGGCCATGCAGGACAGCTCTCAAGACTGCCTCCTCTACCATACGAAAAATGTTACGCATACGCCGCAGTGGCCCTGCTGGACATACGCCACAGTGGCCATGCTGGGCATACGGCACAGTGGCCCTGCTGGACATACGCCACAGTGGCCATGCTGAACGTACGCCACAGTTGCCATGCAGGACAACTCCCAAGACTGCCTCCTCTACCATACGAAAAATGTTACGCATACGCCACAGTGGCCATGCAGGACACACGCCACTGTGGACCTGCTGGACATACGCCACTGTGGCCATGAAGGACAGCTCTCAAGACTGCCTCCTCTACCATACGAAAAATGTTACGCATACGCCACAGTGGCCATGCAGGACATACGCCACAGTGGCCATGCAGGACATACGCTACTGTGGCCGTGCTGGACATACGCCACAGTGGCCCTGCTGGACGTACGCCACAGTGGCCCTGCTGGACATACGTCACAGTTGCCATGCAGGACAACTCTCAAGACTGCCTCCTCTACCATACGACAAATGTTACGCATACGCCACAGTGGCCATGCAGGACATACGCCACTGTGGCCGTGCTGGACATACGCCAATGTGGCCATGAAGGACAGCTCTCAAGACTGCCTCCTCTACCATACGAAAAATGTTACGCATACGCCACAGTGGCCATGCAGGACATACGCCACTGTGGCCGTGCTGGACATACGCCAATGTGGCCATGAAGGACAGCTCTCAAGACTGCCTCCTCTACCATACGAAAAATGTTACGCATACGCCACAGTGGCCATGCAGGACATACGCCACAGTGGCCATGCTGGACATACACCACAGTGGCCCTGCTGGACATACGCCACAGTGGCCATGCTGGACATACACCACTGTGGCCCTGCTGGACGTACGCCACAGTGGCCCTGCTGGACATACGTCACAGTTGCCATGCAGGACAACTCTCAAGACTGCCTCCTCTACCATACGAAAAATGTTACGCATACGCCACAGTGGCCATGCAGGACATACGCCACAGTGGCCATGCTGGACATACACCACAGTGGCCCTGCTGGACATACGCCACAGTGGCCATGCTGGACATACACCACTGTGGCCCTGCTGGACGTACGCCACAGTGGCCCTGCTGGACATACGTCACAGTTGCCATGCAGGACAGCTCTCAAGACTGCCTCCTCTACCATACGAAAAATGTTACGCATACGCCACAGTGGCCATGCAGGACATACGCCACTGTGGCCGTGCTGGACATACGCCAATGTGGCCATGAAGGACAGCTCTCAAGACTGCCTCTTCTACCATACGAAAAATGTTACGCATACGCCACAGTGGCCATGCAGGACATACGCCACAGTGGCCATGCTGGACATACACCACAGTGGCCCTGCTGGACATACGCCACAGTGGCCATGCTGGACATACACCACTGTGGCCCTGCTGGACATACGCCACCGTGGCCATGCGGGACATACGCCACAGTGGCCCTGCTGGACATACGCCACTGTGGCCATGAAGGACAGCTCTCAAGACTGCCTCCTCTACCATACGAAAAATGCTACGCATACGCCACAGTAGCCATGCTGGACATACACCACTGTGGCCATGCAGGACATACGCCACTGTGGCCATGGAGGACATACGCCACTGTGGCCCTGCTGGACATACGCCACCGTGGCCATGCAGGACATACACCACTGTGGCCATGCAGGACATACGCCACTGTGGCCATGCTGGACATACGCCACTGTGGCCATGCACGACATACGCCACTGTGGCCATGCAGGACATACGCCACTGTGGCCATGCAGGACATACGCCACTGTGGCCATGCTGGACGTACGCCACAGTTGCCATGCAGGACAACTCCCAAGACTGCCTCCTCTACCATACGAAAAATGTTACGCATACGCCACAGTGGCCATGCAGGACACACGCCACTGTGGACCTGCTGGACATACGCCACTGTGGCCATGAAGGACAGCTCTCAAGACTGCCTCCTCTACCATACGAAAAATGTTACGCATACGCCACAGTGGCCATGCAGGACATACGCCACTGTGGCCATGCAGGACATACGCCACTGTGGCCATGCAGGACATACGCCACTGTGGCCATGCAGGACATACGCCACTGTGGCCATGCTGGACGTACGCCACAGTTGCCATGCAGGACAACTCCCAAGACTACCTCCTCTACCATACGAAAAATGTTACGCATACGCCACAGTGGCCATGCAGGACACACGTCACTGTGGACCTGCTGGACATACGCCGAAGTGGCCCTGCAGGACATATGCCACCGTGACCATGCAGGACAGCTCTCAAGACTGCCTCCTCTACCATACGAAAAATGTTACACATACGCCGCAGTGGCCCTGCTATACATACGCCACAGTGGCCATGCAGGACACACGCCACTGTGGCCCTGCTGGACATACGCCGCAGTGGCCCTGCTGGACATATGCCACCGTGGCTATGCAGGACAGCTCTCAAGACTGCCTCCTCTACCATACGAAAAATGTTACGCATACGCCGCAGTGGCCCTGCTGGACATACGCCACAGTGGCCATGCTGGGCATACGGCACAGTGGCCCTGCTGGACATACGCCATAGTGGCCATGCTGAACGTACGCCACAGTTGCCATGCAGGACAACTCCCAAGACTGCCTCCTCTACCATACGAAAAATGTTACGCATACGCCACAGTGGCCATGCAGGACACACGCCACTGTGGACCTGCTGGACATACGCCACTGTGGCCATGAAGGACAGCTCTCAAGACTGCCTCCTCTACCATACGAAAAATGTTACGCATACGCCACAGTGGCCATGCAGGATATACGCCACTGTGGCCCTGCTGGACATACGCCACAGTGGCCATGCTAGACATACGCCACTGTGGCCCTGCTGGACATACGCCACAGTGGCCCTGCTGGACGTACGCCACAGTGGCCCTGCTGGACATACGTCACAGTGGCCATGCTGGACATATGCCACCGTGGCCATGCAGGACAGCTCTCAAGACTGCCTCCTCTACCATACGAAAAATGTTACGCATACGCCGCAGTGGCCCTGCTGGACATACGCCACAGTGGCCATGCTGGGCATACGGCACAGTGGCCCTGCTGGACATACGCCACAGTGGCCATGCTGAACGTACGCCACAGTTGCCATGCAGGACAACTCCCAAGACTGCCTCCTCTACCATACGAAAAATGTTACGCATACGCCACAGTGGCCATGCAGGACACACGCCACTGTGGACCTGCTGGACATACGCCACTGTGGCCATGAAGGACAGCTCTCAAGACTGCCTCCTCTACCATACGAAAAATGTTACGCATACGCCACAGTGGCCATGCAGGATATACGCCACTGTGGCCCTGCTGGACATACGCCACAGTGGCCATGCTAGACATACGCCACTGTGGCCCTGCTCGACATACGCCACCGTGGCCCTGCTGGACATACGTCACAGTTGCCATGCAGGACAACTCTCAAGACTGCCTCCTCTACCATACGAAAAATGTTACGCATACGCCACAGTGGCCATGCAGGACATACGCCACTCTGGCCGTGCTGGACATACGCCACAGTGGCCATGCAGGACATACGCTACTGTGGCCGTGCTGGACATACGCCACAGTGGCCCTGCTGGACGTACGCCACAGTGGCCCTGCTGGACATACGTCACAGTTGCCATGCAGGACAACTCTCAAGACTGCCTCCTCTACCATACGACAAATGTTACGCATACGCCACAGTGGCCATGCAGGACATACGCCACTGTGGCCGTGCTGGACATACGCCAATGTGGCCATGAAGGACAGCTCTCAAGACTGCCTCCTCTACCATACGAAAAATGTTACGCATACGCCACAGTGGCCATGCAGGACATACGCCACTGTGGCCGTGCTGGACATACGCCAATGTGGCCATGAAGGACAGCTCTCAAGACTGCCTCCTCTACCATACGAAAAATGTTACGCATACGCCACAGTGGCCATGCAGGACATACGCCACTGTGGCCGTGCTGGACATACGCCAATGTGGCCATGAAGGACAGCTCTCAAGACTGCCTCCTCTACCATACGAAAAATGTTACGCATACGCCACAGTGGCCATGCAGGACATACGCCACAGTGGCCATGCTGGACATACACCACAGTGGCCCTGCTGGACATACGCCACAGTGGCCATGCTGGACATACACCACTGTGGCCCTGCTGGACGTACGCCACAGTGGCCCTGCTGGACATACGTCACAGTTGCCATGCAGGACAACTCTCAAGACTGCCTCCTCTACCATACGACAAATGTTACGCATACGCCACAGTGGCCATGCAGGACATACGCCATTGTGGCCGTGCTGGACATACGCCAATGTGGCCATGAAGGACAGCTCTCAAGACTGCCTCCTCTACCATACGAAAAATGTTACGCATACGCCACAGTGGCCATGCAGGACATACGCCACAGTGGCCATGCTGGACATACACCACAGTGGCCCTGCTGGACATACGCCACAGTGGCCATGCAGGACATACGCCACTGTGGCCCTGCTGGACATACGCCACTGTGGCCATGCTGGACATACACCACAGTGGCCCTGCTGGACATACGCCACAGTGGCCATGCTGGACATATACCACAGTGGCCCTGCTGGACATACGCCACAGTGGCCATGCTGGACATACACCACTGTGGCCATGCAGGACATACGCCACTGTGGCCCTGCTGGACATACGCCACCGTGGCCATGCAGGACATACGCCACTGTGGCCCTGCTGCACATACGCCGCAGTGGCGCTGCAGGACATACGCCACTGTGGCCCTGCTGGATATACGCCAATGTGGCCATGAAGGACAGCTCTCAAGAATGCCTCCTCTACCATACGAAAAATGTTACGCATACGCCACAGTGGCCATGCAGGACATACGCCACTGTGGCCCTGCTGGACATACGCCACTGTGGCCCTGCTGGACATACGCCACAGTGGCCATGCAGGACATACGCCACTGTGGCCCTGCTGGACATACGCCACCGTGGCCCTGCTGGACATACGTCACAGTTGCCATGCAGGACAACTCTCAAGACTGCCTCCTCTACCATACGACAAATGTTACGCATACGCCACAGTGGCCATGCAGGACATACGCCACTGTGGCCGTGCTGGACATACGCCAATGTGGCCATGAAGGACAGCTCTCAAGACTGCCTCCTCTACCATACGAAAAATGTTACGCATACGCCACAGTGGCCATGCAGGACATACGCCACTGTGGCCGTGCTGGACATACGCCAATGTGGCCATGAAGGACAGCTCTCAAGACTGCCTCCTCTACCATACGAAAAATGTTACGCATACGCCACAGTGGCCATGCAGGACATACGCCACTGTGGCCGTGCTGGACATACGCCAATGTGGCCATGAAGGACAGCTCTCAAGACTGCCTCCTCTACCATACGAAAAATGTTACGCATACGCCACAGTGGCCATGCAGGACATACGCCACAGTGGCCATGCTGGACATACACCACAGTGGCCCTGCTGGACATACGCCACAGTGGCCATGCTGGACATACACCACTGTGGCCCTGCTGGACGTACGCCACAGTGGCCCTGCTGGACATACGTCACAGTTGCCATGCAGGACAACTCTCAAGACTGCCTCCTCTACCATACGACAAATGTTACGCATACGCCACAGTGGCCATGCAGGACATACGCCACTGTGGCCGTGCTGGACATACGCCAATGTGGCCATGAAGGACAGCTCTCAAGACTGCCTCCTCTACCATACGAAAAATGTTACGCATACGCCACAGTGGCCATGCAGGACATATGCCACAGTGGCCATGCTGGACATACACCACAGTGGCCCTGCTGGACATACGCCACAGTGGCCATGCAGGACATACGCCACTGTGGCCATGCTGGACATACACCACAGTGGCCCTGCTGGACATACGCCACAGTGGCCATGCTGGACATATACCACAGTGGCCCTGCTGGACATACGCCACAGTGGCCATGCTGGACATACACCACTGTGGCCATGCAGGACATACGCCACTGGGGCCATGCAGGACATACGCCACTGTGGCCCTGCTGGACATACGTCACAGTGGCGCTGCAGGACATACGCCACTGTGGCCATGCAGGACATACGCCACAGTGGCCCTGCTGGACATACGCCACAGTGGCCCTGCTGTACATACGTCACAGTTGCCATGCAGGACAACTCTCAAGACTGCCTCAGGACACACGCCACTGTGGCCCTGCTGGACATACGCCGCAGTGGCCTTGCTGGACATATGCCACCGTGGCTATGCAGGACAGCTCTCAAGACTGCCTCCTCTACCATACGAAAAATGTTACGCATACGCCGCAGTGGCCCTGCTGGACATACGCCACAGTGGCCATGCTGGGCATACGGCACAGTGGCCCTGCTGGACATACGCCACAGTGGCCATGCTGAACGTACGCCACAGTTGCCATGCAGGACAACTCCCAAGACTGCCTCCTCTACCATACGAAAAATGTTACGCATACGCCACAGTGGCCATGCAGGACACACGCCACTGTGGACCTGCTGGACATACGCCACTGTGGCCATGAAGGACAGCTCTCAAGACTGCCTCCTCTACCATACGAAAAATGTTACGCATACGCCACAGTGGCCATGCAGGATATACGCCACTGTGGCCCTGCTGGACATACGCCACAGTGGCCATGCTAGACATACGCCACTGTGGCCCTGCTGGACATACGCCACAGTGGCCCTGCTGGACGTACGCCACAGTGGCCCTGCTGGACATACGTCACAGTGGCCATGCTGGACATATGCCACCGTGGCCATGCAGGACAGCTCTCAAGACTGCCTCCTCTACCATACGAAAAATGTTACGCATACGCCGCAGTGGCCCTGCTGGACATACGCCACAGTGGCCATGCTGGGCATACGGCACAGTGGCCCTGCTGGACATACGCCACAGTGGCCATGCTGAACGTACGCCACAGTTGCCATGCAGGACAACTCCCAAGACTGCCTCCTCTACCATACGAAAAATGTTACGCATACGCCACAGTGGCCATGCAGGACACACGCCACTGTGGACCTGCTGGACATACGCCACTGTGGCCATGAAGGACAGCTCTCAAGACTGCCTCCTCTACCATACGAAAAATGTTACGCATACGCCACAGTGGCCATGCAGGACATACGCCACTGTGGCCGTGCTGGACATACGCCACAGTGGCCCTGCTGGACGTACGCCACAGTGGCCCTGCTGGACATACGTCACAGTTGCCATGCAGGACAACTCTCAAGACTGCCTCCTCTACCATACGACAAATGTTACGCATACGCCACAGTGGCCATGCAGGACATACGCCACTGTGGCCGTGCTGGACATACGCCAATGTGGCCATGAAGGACAGCTCTCAAGACTGCCTCCTCTACCATACGAAAAATGTTACGCATACGCCACAGTGGCCATGCAGGACATACGCCACTGTGGCCGTGCTGGACATACGCCAATGTGGCCATGAAGGACAGCTCTCAAGACTGCCTCCTCTACCATACGAAAAATGTTACGCATACGCCACAGTGGCCATGCAGGACATACGCCACTGTGGCCCTGCTGGACATACGCCACAGTGGCCATGCAGGACATACGCCACTGGGGCCATGCAGGACATACGCCACTGTGCCCTTGCTGGACATACGCCACAGTGGCCATGCTGGACATACGCCACAGTGGCCATGCAGGACATACGCCACTGTGGCCATGCACGACATACGCCACTGTGGCCCTGCTGGACATACGCCACAGTGGCCATGCTGGACATACACCACTGTGGCCATGCAGGACATACGCCACTGTGGCCCTGCTGGACATACGCCACCGTGGCCATGCAGGACATACGCCACTGTGGCCCTGCTGCACATACGCCGCAGTGGCGCTGCAGGACATACGCCACTGTGGCCCTGCTGGACATACGCCACCGTGGCCCTGCTGGACATACGTCACAGTGGCCATGCAGGACATACGCCACAGTGGCCATGCAGGACATACGCCACTGTGGCCATGCACGACATACGCCACTGTGGCCCTGCTGGACATACGCCACAGTGGCCATGCTGGACATACGCCACAGTGGCCATGCTGGACATACACCACTGTGGCCATGCAGGACATACTCCACTGTGGCCCTGCTGGACATACGCCACCGTGGCCATGCAGGACATACGCCACTGTGGCCCTGCTGCAAATACGCCGCAGTGGCGCTGCAGGACATACGCCACTGTGGCCCTGCTGGACATACACCACAGTGGCCCTGCTGGACATACGCCACAGTGGCCATGCTGGACATACACCACTGTGGCCATGCAGGACATACGCCACTGTGGCCCTGCTGGACATACGCCACTGTGGCCATGCTGGACATACACCACAGTGGCCCTGCTGGACATACGCCACAGTGGCCATGCTGGACATACGCCACAGTGGCCATGCAGGACATACGCCACTGTGGCCATGCAGGACATACGCCACTGTGGCCATGCACGACATACGCCACTGTGGCCCTGCTGGACATACGCCACAGTGGCCATGCTGGACATACACCACAGTGGCCCTGCTGGACATACGCCACAGTGGCCATGCTGGACATACACCACTGTGGCCATGCAGGACATACGCCACTGTGGCCCTGCTGGACATACGCCACCGTGGCCATGCAGGACATACGCCACTGTGGCCCTGCTGCACATACGCCGCAGTGGCGCTGCAGGACATACGCCACTGTGGCCCTGCTGGATATACGCCAATGTGGCCATGAAGGACAGCTCTCAAGACTGCCTCCTCTACCATACGAAAAATGTTACGCATACGCCACAGTGGCCATGCAGGACATACGCCACTGTGGCCCTGCTGGACATACGCCACAGTGGCCATGCTGGACATACGCCACAGTGGCCCTGCTGGACATACGCCACTGTGGCCATGCTGGACATACACCACTGTGGCCATGCAGGACATACGCCACTGTGGCCCTGCTGGACATACGCCACCGTGGCCATGCAGGACATACGCCACTGTGGCCGTGCTGCACATACGCCGCAGTGGCGCTGCAGGACATGCGCCACTGTGGCCCTGCTGAAAATACGCCACTGTGGCCATGAAGGACAGCTCTCAAGACTGCCTCCTCTACCATACGAAAAATGTTACGTATACGCCACAGTGCCCATGCAGGACATACGCCACAGTGGCCCTGCTGGACATACGCCACAGTGGCCCTGCTGGACATACGCCACAGTGGCCATGCTGGACATGCACCACTGTGGCCATGCAGGACATACGCCACTGTGGCCCTGCTGGACATACGCCACCGTGGCCATGCAGGACATACGCCACTGTGGCCCTGCTGCACATACGCCGCAGTGGCGCTGCAGGACATACGCCACTGTGGCCCTGCTGGACATACGCCACAGTGGCCATGCTGGACATACGCCACAGTGGCCCTGCTGGACATACGCCACTGTGGCCATGCTGGACATACACCACTGTGGCCATGCAGGAAATACGCCACTGTGGCCCTGCTGGACATACGCCACCGTGGCCATGCAGGACATACGCCACTGTGGCCGTGCTGCACATACGCCGCAGTGGCGCTGCAGGACATACGCCACTGTGGCCCTGCTGGACACACGCCACAGTGGCCATGCTGGACATACGCCACAGTGGCCCTGCTGGACATACGCCACTGTGGCCATGCTGGACATACACCACTGTGGCCATGCAGGACATACGCCACTGTGACCCTGCTGAAAATACGCCACTGTGGCCATGAAGGACAGCTCTCAAGACTTCCTCCTCTACCATACGAAAAATGTTACGTATACGCCACAGTGGCCATGCAGGACATACGCCACAGTGGCCCTGCAGGACATACGCCACTGTGGCCCTGCTGGACATACGCCACCGTGGCCATGCAGGACATACGGCACTGTGGCCATGCAGGACATACGCCACAGTGGCCCTGCTGGACATACGCCACAGTGGCCCTGCTGGACATACGTCACAGTTGCCATGCAGGACAACTCTCAAGACTGCCTCCTCTACCATACGAAAAATGTTACGCATACGCCACAGTGGCCATTCAGGACATACGCCACTGTGGCCCTGCTGGACATACGCCACCATGGCCATGCAGGACATACGCCACTGTGGCCCTGCTGGACATACGCCACTGTGGCCATGCTGGACATACACCACAGTGGCCATGAAGGACATACGCCACTGTGGCCATGCAGGACATACGCCACTGTGGCCCTGCTGGACATTCGCCACAGTGGCCCTGCTGGACATACGCCACAGTGGCCATGCAGGACATACGCCACTGTGGCCCTGCTGGATATACGCCACAGTGGCGCTGCAGGACATACGCCACTGTGGCCATGCAGGACATACGC
Source organism: Eristalis intricaria (assembly GCA_964034865.1). Lineage (NCBI taxonomy): Eukaryota > Metazoa > Arthropoda > Insecta > Diptera > Syrphidae > Eristalis > Eristalis intricaria. The sequence continues at coordinate 93,847 of CAXITZ010000038.1, forward strand.
CACTGTGGCCCTGCTGGACATACGCCACCGTGGCCATGAAGGACATACGCCACTGTGGCCATGCAGGACATACGCCACTGTGGCCCTGCTGGACATTCGCCACAGTGGCCCTGCTGGACATACGCCACAGTGGCCATGCAGGACATACGCCACTGTGGCCCTGCTGGACATACGCCACAGTGGCGCTGCAGGACATACGCCACTGTGGCCATGCAGGACATACGCCACTGTGGCCCTGCTGGACATACGCCACCGTGGCCATGCAGGACATACGCCACTGTGGCCATGCAGGACATACGCCACTGTGGCCATGAAGGACAGCTCTCAAGACTGCCTCCTCTACCATACGAAAAATGTTACGCATACGCCACAGTGGCCATGCACGACATACGCCACTGTGGCCATGCAGGACATACGCCACTGTGGCCCTGCTGGACATACGCCACCGTGACCATGCAGGACATACACCACTGTGGCCATGCTGGACATACGCCACTGTGGCCCTGCTGGACATACGCCACAGTGGCCATGCTTTACATACACCACTGTGGCCATGCAGGACATACGCCACTGTGGCCATGCAGGACATACGCCACTGTGGCCATGAAGGACAGCTCTCAAGACTGCCTCCTCTACCATACGAAAAATGTTACGCATACGCCACAGTGGCCATGCACGACATACGCCACTGTGGCCCTGCTGGACATACGCCACCGTGGCCATGCAGGACATACGCCACTGTGGCCCTGCTGCACATACGCCGCAGTGGCGCTGCAGGACATACGCCACTGTGGCCCTGCTGGACATACGCCAAAGTGGCCATGCTGGACATACGCCACAGTGGCCCTGCTGGACATACGCCACTGTGGCCATGCTGGACATACACCACTGTGGCCATGCAGGACATACGCCACTGTGGCCCTGCTGGATATACGCCACCGTGGCCATGCAGGACATACGCCACTGTGGCCGTGCTGCACATATGCCGCAGTGGCGCTGCAGGACATGCGCCACTGTGGCCCTGCTGAAAATACGCCACCGTGGCCATGCAGGACATACACCACTGTGGCCATGCATGACATACGCCACTGTGGCCATGCAGGACATACGCCACTGTGGCCCTGCTGGACATTCGCCACACTGGCCCTGCTGGACATACGCCACAGTGGCCATGCTGGACATACGCCACAGTGGCGCTGCAGGGCATACGCCACTGTGGCCATGCTGGACATACACCACAGTGGCCATGAAGGACATACGCCACTGTGGCCCTGCTGGACATTCGCCACACTGGCCCTGCTGGACATACGCCACAGTGGCCATGCAGGACATACGCCACTGTGGCCCTGCTGGATATACGCCACTGTGGCCCTGCTGGATATACGCCACAGTGGCGCTGCAGGACATACGCCACTGTGGCCATGCAGGACATACGCCACTGTGGCCCTTCTGGACATACGCCACCGTGGCCATGCAGGACATACGCCACTGTGGCCCCGCTGGACATACGCCACAGTGGCGCTGCAGGACATACGCCACTGTGGCCATGCAGGACATACGCCACTGTGGCCCTGCTGGACATACGCCACCGTGGCCATGCAGGACATACACCACTGTGGCCATGCATGACATACGCCACTGTGGCCATGCAGGACATACGCCACTGTGGCCATGCAGGACATACGCCACTGTGGCCATGAAGGACAGCTCTCAAGACTGCCTCCTCTACCATACGAAAAATGTTACGCATACGCCACAGTGGCCATGCACGACATACGCCACTGTGGCCATGCAGGACATACGCCACTGTGGCCCTGCTGGACATACGCCACCGTGGCCATGCAGGACATACACCACTGTGGCCATGCTGGACATACGCCACTGTGGCCCTGCTGGACATACGCCACCGTGGCCATGCAGGACATACACCACTGTGGCCATGCAGGACATACGCCACTGTGGCCCAGATGGACATACGCCACCGTGGCCATGCAGGACATACGCCACTGTGGCCCTACTGCACATACGCCGCAGTGGCGCTGCAGGACATACGCCACTGTGGCCATGAAGGACAGCTCTCAAGACTGCCTCCTCTACCATACGAAAAATGTTACGCATACGCCACAGTGGCCATGCAGGACGTACGCCACTGTGGCCATGCAGGACATACGCCACTGTGGCCATGCTGGACGTACGCCACAGTTGCCATGCAGGACAACTCCCTAGACTGCCTCCTCTACCATACGAAAAATGTTACGCATACGCCCCAGTGGCCATGCAGGACACACGCCACTGTGGCCCTGCTGGACATACGCTGAAGTGGCCCTGCAGGACATATGCCACCGTGACCAAGCAGGACAGCTCTCAAGACTGCCTCCTCTACCATACGAAAAATGTTACGCATACGCCACAGTGGCCCTGCTGGACATACGCCACAGTGGCCATGCTGAACGTACGCCACAGTTGCCATGCAGGACAACTCTCAAGACTGCCTCCTCTACTATACGAAAAATGTTACGCATACGCCACAGTGGCCATGCAGGATATACGCCACTGTGGCCCTGCTGGACATACGCCACAGTGGCCATGCTTTACATACACCACTGTGGCCATGCAGGACATACGCCACTGTGGCCCTGCTGGACATACGCCACTGTGGCCCTGCTGGACATACGCCACAGTGGCCATGCAGGACATACGCCACTGGGGCCATGCAGGACATACGCCACTGTGGCCCTGCTGGACATACGCCACAGTGGCGCTGCAGGACATACGCCACTGTGGCCATGCAGGACATACGCCACTGTGGCCCTGCTGGACATACGCCACCGTGGCCATGCAGGACATACGGCACTGTGGCCATGCAGGACATACGCCACAGTGGCCCTGCTGGACATACGCCACAGTGGCCCTGCTGGACATACGTCACAGTTGCCATGCAGGACAACTCTCAAGACTGCCTCCTCTACCATACGAAAAATGTTACGCATACGCCACAGTGGCCATGCAGGACATACGCCACTGTGGCCGTGCTGGACATACGCCACAGTGGCCATGCTGGACATAAACCACTGTGGCCCTGCTGGACATACGCCACAGTGGCCATGCAGGACATACGCCACAGTGGCTCTGCTGGACATACGCCACAGTGGCCCTGCTGGACATACCTCACAGTTGCCATGCAGGACAACTCTCAAGACTGCCTCCTCTACCATACGAAAAATGTTACGCATACGCCACAGTGGCCATGCAGGACATACCCCACTGTGGCCATGCTGGACATACGCCACAGTGGCCATGCTGGACATACGCCACAGTGGCCCTGCTGGACATACGCCACAGTGGCCATGCTGGACATACACCACTGTGGCCATGCAGGACATACGCCACTGTGGCCCTGCTGCACATACGCCACCGTGGCCATGCAGGACATACGCCACTGTGGCCCTGCTGCACATACGCCGCAGTGGCGCTGCAGGACATACGCCACTGTGGCCCTGCTGGATATACGCCAATGTGGCCATGAAGGACAGCTCTCAAGACTGCCTCCTCTACCATACGAAAAATGTTACGCATACGCCACAGTGGCCATGCAGGACATACGCCACTGTGGCCCTGCTGGACATACGCCACAGTGGCCATGCTGGACATACGCCACAGTGGCCATGCTGGACATACGCCACAGTGGCCCTGCTGGACATACGCCACAGTGGCCATGCAGGACATACACCACTGTGGCCAAGCAGGACATACACCACTGTGGCCATGCAGGACATACGCCACTGTGGCCCTGCTGCACATACGCCGCAGTGGCGCTGCAGGACATACGCCACTGTGGCCCTGCTGAAAATACGCCACTGTGGCCATGAAGGACAGCTTTCAAGACTGCCTCCTCTACCATACGAAAAATGTTACGCATACGCCACAGTGGCCATGCAGGACATACGCCACTGGGGCCATGCAGGACAACTCTCAAGACTGCCTCCTCTACTATACGAAAAATGTTACGCATACGCCACAGTGGCCATGCAGGATATACGCCACTGTGGCCCTGCTGGACATACGCCACAGTGGCCATGCTAGACATACGCCACTGTGGCCCTGCTGGACATACGCCACTGTGGCCCTGCTGGACATACGCCACAGTGGCCATGCAGGACATACGCCACTGGGGCCATGCAGGACATACGCCACTGTGGCCCTGCTGGACAAACGCCACCGTGGCCCTGCTGGACATACGCCACTGTGGCCATGCAGGACATACGCCACTGTGGCCATGCTAGACATACGCCACTGTGGCCCTGCTGGACATACGCCACAGTGGCCCTGCTGGACGTACGCCACAGTGGCCCTGCTGGACATACGTCACAGTGGCCATGCTGGACATATGCCACCGTGGCCATGCAGGACAGCTCTCAAGACTGCCTCCTCTACCATACGAAAAATGTTACGCATACGCCGCAGTGGCCCTGCTGGACATACGCCACAGTGGCCATGCTGGGCATACGGCACAGTGGCCCTGCTGGACATACGCCACAGTGGCCATGCTGAACGTACGCCACAGTTGCCATGCAGGACAACTCCCAAGACTGCCTCCTCTACCATACGAAAAATGTTACGCATACGCCACAGTGGCCATGCTGGACATACGCCACAGTGGCCCTGCTGGACATACGCCACAGTGGCCATGCAGGACATACACCACTGTGGCCAAGCAGGACATACACCACTGTGGCCATGCAGGACATACGCCACTGTGGCACTGCTGGACATACGCCACCGTGGCCATGCAGGACATACACTACTGTGGCCCTGCTGCACATACGCCGCAGTGGCGCTGCAGGACATACGCCACTGTGGCCCTGCTGAAAATACGCCACTGTGGCCATGAAGGACAGCTTTCAAGACTGCCTCCTCTACCATACGAAAAATGTTACGCATACGCCACAGTGGCCATGCAGGACATACGCCACTGGGGCCATGCAGGACAACTCTCAAGACTGCCTCCTCTACCATACGAAAAATGTTACGCATACGCCGCAATGGCCCTGCTGGACATACGCCACAGTGGCCATGCAGGACATACGCCACTGTGGCCCTGCTGCACATACGCCACCGTGGCCATGAAGGACATACGCCACTGTGGCCCTGCTGAAAATACGCCACTGTGGCCATGAAGGACAGCTTTCAAGACTGCCTCCTCTACCATACGAAAAATGTTACGCATACGCCACAGTGGCCATGCAGGACATACGCCACTGGGGCCATGCAGGACAACTCTCAAGACTGCCTCCTCTACTATACGAAAAATGTTACGCATACGCCACAGTGGCCATGCAGGATATACGCCACTGTGGCCCTGCTGGACATACGCCACAGTGGCCATGCTAGAAATACGCCACTGTGGCCCTGCTGGACATACGCCACTGTGGCCCTGCTGGACATACGCCACAGTGGCCATGCAGGACATACGCCACTGGGGCCATGCAGGACATACGCCACTGTGGCCCTGCTGGACAAACGCCACCGTGGCCCTGCTGGACATACGCCACTATGGCCATGCAGGACATACGCCACTGTGGCCATGCTAGACATACGCCACTGTGGCCCTGCTGGACATACGCCACAGTGGCCCTGCTGGACGTACGCCACAGTGGCCCTGCTGGACATACGTCACAGTGGCCATGCTGGACATATGCCAACGTGGCCATGCAGGACAGCTCTCAAGACTGCCTCCTCTACCATACGAAAAATGTTACGCATACGCCGCAGTGGCCCTGCTGGACATACGCCACAGTGGCCATGCTGGGCATACGGCACAGTGGCCCTGCTGGACATACGCCACAGTGGCCATGCTGAACGTACGCCACAGTTGCCATGCAGGACAACTCCCAAGACTGCCTCCTCTACCATACGAAAAATGTTACGCATACGCCACAGTGACCATGCAGGACACACGCCACTGTGGACCTGCTGGACATACGCCACTGTGGCCATGAAGGACAGCTCTCAAGACTGCCTCCTCTACCATACGAAAAATGTTACGCATACGCCACAGTGGCCATGCAGGATATACGCCACTGTGGCCCTGCTGGACATACGCCACAGTGGCCATGCTAGACATACGCCACTGTGGCCCTGCTGGACATACGCCACTGTGGCCCTGCTGGACATACGCCACAGTGGCCATGCAGGACATACGCCACTGTGGCCCTGCTGGACATACGCCACCGTGGCCCTGCTGGACATACGTCACAGTTGCCATGCAGGACAACTCTCAAGACTGCCTCCTCTACCATACGAAAAATGTTACGCATACGCCACAGTGGCCATGCAGGACATACGCCACTGTGGCCCTGCTGGACATACGCCACAGTGGCCATGCAGGACATACGCCACTGTGGCTCTGCTGGACATACGCCACCGTGGCCCTGCTGGACATACGCCACAGTTGCCATGCAGGACAACTCCCAAGACTGCCTCCTCTACCATACGAAAAATGTTACGCATACGCCACAGTGGCCCTGCTGGACGTACGCCACAGTGGCCCTGCTGGACATTCGTCACAGTTGCCATGCAGGACAACTCTCAAGACTGCCTCCTCTACCATACGACAAATGTTACGCATACGCCACAGTGGCCATGCAGGACATACGCCACTGTGGCCGTGCTGGACATACGCCAATGTGGCCATGAAGGACAGCTCTCAAGACTGCCTCCTCTACCATACGAAAAATGTTACGCATACGCCACAGTGGCCATGCAGGATATACGCCACTGTGGCCCTGCTGGACATACGCCACAGTGGCCATGCTAGACATACGCCACTGTGGCCCTGCTGGACATACGCCACTGTGGCCCTGCTGGACATACGCCACAGTGGCCATGCAGGACATACGCCACTGTGGCCCTGCTGGACATACGCCACCGTGGCCCTGCTGGACATACGTCACAGTTGCCATGCAGGACAACTCTCAAGACTGCCTCCTCTACCATACGAAAAATGTTACGCATACGCCACAGTGGCCATGCAGGACATACGCCACTGTGGCCCTGCTGGACATACGCCACAGTGGCCATGCAGGACATACGCCACTGTGGCCCTGCTGGACATACGCCACCGTGGCCCTGCTGGACATACGCCACAGTTGCCATGCAGGACAACTCCCAAGACTGCCTCCTCTACCATACGAAAAATGTTACGCATACGCCACAGTGGCCCTGCTGGACGTACGCCACAGTGGCCCTGCTGGACATTCGTCACAGTTGCCATGCAGGACAACTCTCAAGACTGCCTCCTCTACCATACGACAAATGTTACGCATACGCCACAGTGGCCATGCAGGACATACGCCACTGTGGCCATGCAGGACGTACGCCACTGTGGCCCTGCTAGACATACGCCACAGTGGCCCTGCTGGACGTACGCCACAGTGGGCCTGCTGGACATACGTCACAGTTGCCATGCAGGACAACTCTCAAGACTGCCTCCTCTACCATACGAAAAATGTTACGCATACGCCACAGTGGCCATGCAGGACATACGCCACTGTGGCCGTGCTGGACATACGCCAAAGTGGCCATGAAGGAGAGCTCTCAAGACTGCCTCCTCTACCATACAAAAATGTTACGCATACGCCACAGTGGCCATGCAGGACATACGCCACTGTGGCCCTGCTGGACATACGCCACAGTGGCCATGCAGGACATACGCCACTGGGGCCATGCAGGACATACGCTACTGTGGCCCTGCTGGACATACGCCACCGTGGCCCTGCTGGACATACGACACAGTTGCCATGCAGGACAACTCTAAAGACTGCCTCCTCTACCATACGAAAAATGTTACGCATACGCCACAGTGGCCCTGCTGGACGTACGCCACAGTGGCCCTGCTGGACATTCGTCACAGTTGCCATGCAGGACAACTCTCAAGACTGCCTCCTCTACCATACGACAAATGTTACGCATACGCCACAGTGGCCATGCAGGACATACGCCACTGTGGCCATGCAGGACATACGCCACTGTGGCCCTGCTAGACATACGCCACAGTGGCCCTGCTGGACGTACGCCACAGTGGGCCTGCTGGACATACGTCACAGTTGCCATGCAGGACAACTCTCAAGACTGCCTCCTCTACCATACGAAAAATGTTACGCATACGCCACAGTGGCCATGCAGGACATACGCCACTGTGGCCGTGCTGGACATACGCCAAAGTGGCCATGAAGGACAGCTCTCAAGACTGCCTCCTCTACCATACGAAAAATGTTACGCATACGCCACAGTGGCCATGCAGGACATACGCTACTGTGGCCCTGCTGGACATACGCCACCGTGGCCCTGCTGGACATACGCCACAGTGGCCATGCTGGACATACACCACAGTGGCCCTGCTGGACATACGCCACAGTGGCCATGCTGGACATACACCACTGTGGCCATGCAGGACATACGCCACTGTGGCCCTGCTGGACATACGCCACCGTGGCCATGCGGGACATACGCCACTATGGCCCTGCTGCACATACGCCGCAGTGGCGCTGCAGGACATACGCCACTGTGGCCCTGCTGGACATACGCCACCGTGGCCCTGCTGGACATACTTCACAGTGGCCATGCAGGACATACGCCACAGTGGCCATGCAGGACATACGCCACTGTGGCCATGCACGACATACGCCACTGTGGCCCTGCTGGACATACGCCACAGTGGCCATGCTGGACATACGCCACAGTGGCCATGCTGGACATACGCCACTGTGGCCCTGCTGGACATACGCCACCGTGGCCATGCAGGACATACGCCACTGTGGCCCTGCTGCACATACGCCGCAGTGGCGCTGCAGGACATACGCCACTGTGGCCCTGCTGGACATACACCACAGTGGCCCTGCTGGACATACGCCACAGTGGCCATGCTGGACATACACCACTGTGGCCATGCAGGACATACGCCACTGTGGCCCTGCTGGACATACTCCACTGTGGCCATGCTGGACATACACCACAGTGGCCCTGCTGGACATACGCCACAGTGGCCATGCTGGACATACGCCACAGTGGCCATGCAGGACATACGCCACTGTGGCCATGCACGACATACGCCACTGTGGCCTTGCTGGACATACGCCACAGTGGCCATGCTGGACATACACCACAGTGGCCCTGCTGGACATACGCCACAGTGGCCATGCTGGACATACGCCACTGTGGCCCTGCTGGACATACTCCACTGTGGCCATGCTGGACATACACCACAGTGGCCCTGCTGGACATACGCCACAGTGGCCATGCTGGACATACGCCACAGTGGCCATGCAGGACATACACCACTGTGGCCATGCAGGACATACGCCACTGTGGCCCTGCTGGACATACGCCACAGTGGCCATGCTGGACATACACCACAGTGGCCCTGCTGGACATACGCCACTGTGGCCCTGCTGGACATACGCCACCGTGGCCATGCAGGACATACGCCACTGTGGCCCTGCTGCACATACGCCACTGTGGCCCTGCTGGACATACGCCACCGTGGCCATGCTGGACATACGCCACTGTGGCCCTGCTGGACATACGCCACCGTGGCCATGCAGGACATACGCCACTGTGGCCCTGCTGGATATACGCCAATGTGGCCATGAAGGACAGCTCTCAAGACTGCCTCCTCTACCATACGAAAAATGTTACGCATACGCCACAGTGGCCATGCAGGACATACGCCACTGTGGCCCTGCTGGACATACGCCACAGTGGCCCTGCTGGACATACACCACAGTGGCCATGCTGGACATACGCCACAGTGGCCCTGCTGGACATACGCCACAGTGGCCCTGCTGGACATACGCCACAGTGGCCATGAAGGACAGCTCTCAAGACTGCCTCCTCTACCATACGAAAAATGTTACGCATACGCCACAGTGGCCATGCAGGACATACGCCACTGTGGCCCTGCTGGACATACGCCACTGGGGCCATGCAGGACATACGCCACTGTGGCCCTGCTGGACATACGTCACAGTGGCGCTGCAGGACATACGCCACTGTGGCCATGCAGGACATACGTCACAGTTGCCATGCAGGACAACTCTCAAGACTGCCTCCTCTACCATACGAAAAATGTTACGCATACGCCACAGTGGCCATGCAGGACATACGCCACTGTGGCCCTGCTGGACATACGCCACTGGGGCCATGCAGGACATACGCCACTGTGGCCCTGCTGGACATACGTCACAGTGGCGCTGCAGGACATACGCCACTGTGGCCATGCAGGACATACGTCACAGTTGCCATGCAGGACAACTCTCAAGACTGCCTCCTCTACCATACGAAAAATGTTACGCATACGCCACAGTGGCCATGCAGGACATACGCCACTGTGGCCCTGCTGGACATACGCCACAGTGGCCATGCTGGACATACGCCAAAGTGGCCCTGCTGGACATACGCCACTGTGGCCATGCTGGACATACACCACTGTGGCCATGCAGGACATACGCCACTGTGGCCCTGCTGGACATACGCCACTGTGGCCCTGCTGGACATACGCCACCGTGGCCATGCAGGACATACGCCACTGTGGCCGTGCTGCACATACGCCGCAGTGGCGCTGCAGGACAAGCGCCACTGTGGCCCTGCTGAAAATACGCCACTGTGGCCATGAAGGACAGCTCTCAAGACTGCCTCCTCTACCATACGAAAAATGTTACGTATACGCCACAGTGGCCATGCAGGACATACGCCACAGTGGCCCTGCTGGACATACGCCACAGTGGCCCTGCTGGACATACGCCACAGTGGGCATGCTGGACATACGTCACAGTTGCCATGCAGGACAACTCTCAAGACTGCCTCCTCTACCATACGAAAAATGTTACGCATACGCCACAGTGGCCATGCAGGACATACGCCACTGTGGCCCTGCTGGACATACGTCACAGTGGCGCTGCAGGACATACGCCACTGTGGCCATGCAGGACATACGTCACAGTTGCCATGCAGGACAACTCTCAAGACTGCCTCCTCTACCATACGAAAAATGTTACGCATACGCCACAGTGGCCATGCAGGACATACGCCACTGTGGCCCTGCTGGACATACGCCACAGTGGCCATGCTGGACATACACCACTGTGGCCATGCAGGACATACGCCACTGTGGCCCTGCTGGACATACGCCACTGTGGCCCTGCTGGACATACGCCACCGTGGCCATGCAGGACATACGCCACTGTGGCCGTGCTGCACATACGCCGCAGTGGCGCTGCACGACATACGCCACTGTGGCCCTGCTGGACACACGCCACAGTGGCCATGCTGGACATACGCCACAGTGGCCCTGCTGGACATACGCCACTGTGGCCATGCTGGACATACACCACTGTGGCCATGCAGGACATACGCCACTGTGGCCCTGCTGGACATACGCCACCGTGGCCATGCAGGACATGCGCCACTGTGGCCCTGCTGAAAATACGCCACTGTGGCCATGAAGGACAGCTCTCAAGACTTCCTCCTCTACCATACGAAAAATGTTACGTATACGCCACAGTGGCCATGCAGGACATACGCCACAGTGGCCCTGCTGGACATACGCCACAGTGGCCCTGCTGGACATACGCCACAGTGGCCCTGCTGGACATACGCCACAGTGGCGCTGCAGGACATACGCCACTGTGGCCATGCAGGACATACGCCACTGTGGCCCTGCTGGACATACGCCACCGTGGCCATGCAGGACATACGCCACTGTGGCCCTGCTGGACATACGCCACAGTGGCGCTGCAGGACATACGCCACTGTGGCCATGCAGGACATACGCCACTGTGGCCCTGCTGGACATACGCCACCGTGGCCATGCAGGACATACGCCACTGTGGCCATGCAGGACATACGCCACTGTGGCCATGAAGGACAGCTCTCAAGACTGCCTCCTCTACCATACGAAAAATGTTACGCATACGCCACAGTGGCCATGCACGACATACGCCACTGTGGCCATGCAGGACATACGCCACAGTGGCCCTGCTGGACATACGCCACAGTGGCCCTGCTGGACATACGCCACAGTGGCCCTGCTGGACATACGCCACAGTGGCGCTGCAGGGCATACGCCACTGTGGCCATGCTGGACATACACCACAGTGGCCATGAAGGACATACGCCACTGTGGCCATGCAGGACATACGCCACTGTGGCCCTGCTGGACATTCGCCACACTGGCCCTGCTGGACATACGCCACAGTGGCCATGCAGGACATACGCCACTGTGGCCCTGCTGGATATACGCCACTGTGGCCCTGCTGGATATACGCCACAGTGGCGCTGCAGGACATACGCCACTGTGGCCATGCAGGACATACGCCACTGTGGCCCTGCTGGACATACGCCACCGTGGCCATGCAGGACATACGCCACTGTGGCCCCGCTGGACATACGCCACAGTGGCGCTGCAGGACATACGCCACTGTGGCCATGCAGGACATACGCCACTGTGGCCCTGCTGGACATACGCCACCGTGGCCATGCAGGACATACACCACTGTGGCCATGCATGACATACGCCACTGTGGCCATGCAGGACATACGCCACTGTGGCCATGCAGGACATACGCCACTGTGGCCCTGCTGGACATACGCCACCGTGGCCATGCAGGACATACACCACTGTGGCCATGCAGGACATACGCCACTGTGGCCCTGCTGGACATACGCCACCGTGGCCATGCAGGACATACACCACTGTGGCCATGCAGGACATACGCCACTGTGGCCCTGCTGGACATACGCCACCGTGGCCATGCAGGACATACGCCACTGTGACCAAGCAGGACAGCTCTCAAGACTGCCTCCTCTACCATACGAAAAATGTTACGCATACGCCACAGTGGCCATGCACGACATACGCCACTGTGGCCATGCAGGACATACGCCACTGTGGCCCTGCTGGACATACGCCACCGTGGCCATGCAGGACATACACCACTGTGGCCATGCAGGACATACGCCACTGTGGCCCTGCTGGACATACGCCACCGTGGCCATGCAGGACATACGCCACTGTGACCAAGCAGGACAGCTCTCAAGACTGCCTCCTCTACCATACGAAAAATGTTACGCATACGCCACAGTGGCCCTGCTGGACATACGCCACAGTGGCCATGCTGAACGTACGCCACAGTTGCCATGCAGGACAACTCTCAAGACTGCCTCCTCTACTATACGAAAAATGTTACGCATACGCCACAGTGGCCATGCAGGATATACGCCACTGTGGCCCTGCTGGACATACGCCACAGTGGCCATGCAGGACATACGCCACTGTGGCCCTGATGGACATACGCCACCGTGGCCATGCAGGACATACGCCACTGTGGCCCTACTGCACATACGCCGCAGTGGCGCTGCAGGACATACGCCACTGTGGCCATGAAGGACAGCTCTCAAGACTGCCTCCTCTACCATACGAAAAATGTTACGCATACGCCACAGTGGCCATGCAGGATATACGCCACTGTGGCCCTGCTGGACATACGCCACAGTGGCCATGCTTTACATACACCACTGTGGCCATGCAGGACATACGCCACTGTGGCCCTGCTGGACATACGCCACAGTGGCCATGCAGGACATACGCCACTGGGGCCATGCAGGACATACGCCACTGTGGCCCTGCTGGACATACGCCACAGTGGCGCTGCAGGACATACGCCACTGTGGCCATGCAGGACATACGCCACTGTGGCCCTGCTGGACATACGCCACCGTGGCCATGCAGGACATACGGCACTGTGGCCCTGCTGGACATACGCCACAGTGGCCATGCTGAACGTACGCCACAGTTGCCATGCAGGACATCTCTCAAGACTGCCTCCTCTACTATACGAAAAATGTTACGCATACGCCACAGTGGCCATGCAGGACATACGCCACTGTGGCCATGCAGGACATACGCCACTGTGGCCATGCAGGACATACACCACTGTGGCCATGCAGGACATACGCCACTGTGGCCCTGCTGGACATACGCCACCGTGGCCATGCAGGACATACGCCACTGTGGCCCTGATGGACATACGCCACCGTGGCCATGCAGGACATACGCCACTGTGGCCCTACTGCACATACGCCGCAGTGGCGCTGCAGGACATACGCCACTGTGGCCATGAAGGACAGCTCTCAAGACTGCCTCCTCTACCATACGAAAAATGTTACGCATACGCCACAGTGGCCATGCAGGATATACGCCACTGTGGCCCTGCTGGACATACGCCACAGTGGCCATGCTTTACATACACCACTGTGGCCATGCAGGACATACGCCACTGTGGCCCTGCTGGACATACGCCACAGTGGCCATGCAGGACACACGCCACTGTGGCCCTGCTGGACATACGCTGAAGTGGCCCTGCAGGACATATGCCACCGTGACCAAGCAGGACAGCTCTCAAGACTGCCTCCTCTACCATACGAAAAATGTTACGCATACGCCACAGTGGCCCTGCTGGACATACGCCACAGTGGCCATGCTGAACGTACGCCACAGTTGCCATGCAGGACATCTCTCAAGACTGCCTCCTCTACTATACGAAAAATGTTACGCATACGCCACAGTGGCCATGCAGGACATACGCCACTGTGGCCATGCAGGACATACGCCACTGTGGCCATGCAGGACATACACCACTGTGGCCATGCAGGACATACGCCACTGTGGCCCTGCTGGACATACGCCACCGTGGCCATGCAGGACATACGCCACTGTGGCCCTGATGGACATACGCCACCGTGGCCATGCAGGACATACGCCACTGTGGCCCTACTGCACATACGCCGCAGTGGCGCTGCAGGACATACGCCACTGTGGCCATGAAGGACAGCTCTCAAGACTGCCTCCTCTACCATACGAAAAATGTTACGCATACGCCACAGTGGCCATGCAGGATATACGCCACTGTGGCCCTGCTGGACATACGCCACAGTGGCCATGCTTTACATACACCACTGTGGCCATGCAGGACATACGCCACTGTGGCCCTGCTGGACATACGCCACAGTGGCCATGCAGGACATACGCCACTGGGGCCATGCAGGACATACGCCACTGTGGCCCTGCTGGACATACGCCACAGTGGCGCTGCAGGACATACGCCACTGTGGCCATGCAGGACATACGCCACTGTGGCCCTGCTGGACATACGCCACCGTGGCCATGCAGGACATACGGCACTGTGGCCATGCAGGACATACGCCACAGTGGCCCTGCTGGACATACGCCACAGTGGCCCTGCTGGACATCCGTCACAGTTGCCATGCAGGACAACTCTCAAGACTGCCTCCTCTACCATACGAAAAATGTTACGCATACGCCACAGTGGCCATGCAGGACATACGCCACTGTGACCCTGCTGGACATACGCCACAGTGGCCATGCTGGACATACGCCACAGTGGCCATGCTGGACATACGCCACAGTGGCCCTGCTGGACATACGCCACAGTGGCCATGCAGGACATACACCACTGTGGCCAAGCAGGACATACACCACTGTGGCCATGCAGGACATACGCCACTGTGGCACTGCTGGACATACGCCACCGTGGCCATGCTGAACGTACGCCACAGTTGCCATGCAGGACAACTCTCAAGACTGCCTCCTCTACTATACGAAAAATGTTACGCATACGCCACAGTGGCCATGCAGGATATACGCCACTGTGGCCCTGCTGGACATACGCCACAGTGGCCATGCAGGACATACGCCACTGTGGCCCTGATGGACATACGCCACCGTGGCCATGCAGGACATACGCCACTGTGGCCCTACTGCACATACGCCGCAGTGGCGCTGCAGGACATACGCCACTGTGGCCATGAAGGACAGCTCTCAAGACTGCCTCCTCTACCATACGAAAAATGTTACGCATACGCCCCAGTGGCCATGCAGGACACACGCCACTGTGGCCCTGCTGGACATACGCTGAAGTGGCCCTGCAGGACATATGCCACCGTGACCAAGCAGGACAGCTCTCAAGACTGCCTCCTCTACCATACGAAAAATGTTACGCATACGCCCCAGTGGCCATGCAGGACACACGCCACTGTGGCCCTGCTGGACATACGCTGAAGTGGCCCTGCAGGACATATGCCACCGTGACCAAGCAGGACAGCTCTCAAGACTGCCTCCTCTACCATACGAAAAATGTTACGCATACGCCACAGTGGCCATGCAGGATATACGCCACTGTGGCCCTGCTGGACATACGCCACAGTGGCCATGCTTTACATACACCACTGTGGCCATGCAGGACATACGCCACTGTGGCCCTGCTGGACATACGCCACTGTGGCCCTGCTGGACATACGCCACAGTGGCCATGCAGGACATACGCCACTGGGGCCATGCAGGACATACGCCACTGTGGCCCTGCTGGACATACGCCACAGTGGCGCTGCAGGACATACGCCACTGTGGCCATGCAGGACATACGCCACTGTGGCCCTGCTGGACATACGCCACCGTGGCCATGCAGGACATACGGCACTGTGGCCATGCAGGACATACGCCACAGTGGCCCTGCTGGACATACGCCACAGTGGCCCTGCTGGACATACGTCACAGTTGCCATGCAGGACAACTCTCAAGACTGCCTCCTCTACCATACGAAAAATGTTACGCATACGCCACAGTGGCCATGCAGGACATACGCCACTGTGACCCTGCTGGACATACGCCACAGTGGCCATGCTGGACATACGCCACAGTGGCCATGCTGGACATACGCCACAGTGGCCCTGCTGGACATACGCCACAGTGGCCATGCAGGACATACACTACTGTGGCCAAGCAGGACATACACCACTGTGGCCATGCAGGACATACGCCACTGTGGCACTGCTGGACATACGCCACCGTGGCCATGCAGGACATACGCCACTGTGGCCCTGCTGCACATACGCCGCAGTGGCGCTGCAGGACATACGCCACTGTGGCCCTGCTGAAAATACGCCACTGTGGCCATGAAGGACAGCTTTCAAGACTGCCTCCTCTACCATACGAAAAATGTTACGCATACGCCACAGTGGCCATGCAGGACATACGCCACTGGGGCCATGCAGGACAACTCTCAAGACTGCCTCCTCTACCATACGAAAAATGTTACGCATACGCCGCAGTGGCCCTGCTGGACATACGCCACAGTGGCCATGCTGGGCATACGCCACAGTGGCCATGCAGGACATACGCCACTGGGGCCATGCAGGACAACTCTCAAGACTGCCTCCTCTACTATACGAAAAATGTTACGCATATGCCACAGTGGCCATGCAGGATATACGCCACTGTGGCCCTGCTGGACATACGCCACAGTGGCCATGCTAGACATACGCCACTGGGGCCATGCAGGACATACGCCACTGTGGCCCTGCTGGACAAACGCCACAGTGGCTCTGCTGGACATACGCCACAGTGGCCATGCAGGACATACGCCACTGTGGCCCTGCTGCACATATGCCGCAGTGGCGCTGCAGGACATACGCCACTGTGGCCCTGCTGGATATACGCCAATGTGGCCATGAAGGACAGCTCTCAAGACTGCCTCCTCTACCATACGAAAAATGTTACGCATACGCCACAGTGGCCATGCAGGACATACGTCACTGGGGCCATGCAGGACAACTCTCAAGACTGCCTCCTCTACCATACGAAAAATGTTACGCATACGCCGCAGTGGCCCTGCTGAACATACGCCACAGTGGCCATGCTGGGCATACGCCACAGTGGCCATGCAGGACATACGCCACTGGGGCCATGCAGGACAACTCTCAAGACTGCCTCCTCTACTATACGAAAAATATTACGCATACGCCACAGTGGCCATGCAGGATATACGCCACAGTGGCCCTGCTATACATACGCCACAGTGGCCCTGCTGTACATACGTCACAGTTGCAATGCAGGACAACTCTCAAGACTGCCTCCTCTACCATACGAAAAATGTTACGCATACGCCACAGTGGCCATGCAGGACATACGCCACTGTGGCCATGCAGGACATACGCCACTGTGGCCCTGCTGCACATACGCCGCCGTGGCGCTGCATGACATACGGCACTGTGGCCATGCAGGACATACGCCACAGTGGCCCTGCTGGACATACGCCACAGTGGCCCTGCTGGACATACGTCACAGTTGCCATGCAGGACAACTCTCAAGACTGCCACCGTGGCTATGCAGGACATACGCCCTGCTGGACATACGCCACAGTGGCCATGCTGGACATACACCACTGTGGCCATGCAGGACATACGCCACTGTGGCCCTGCTGGACATACGCCACCGTGGCCATGCAGGACATACGCCACTGTGGCCCTGCTGCACATACGCCGCCGTGGCGCTGCAGGACATGCGCCACTGTGGCCCTGCTGAAAATACGCCACTGTGGCCATGCTGGACATACACCACTGTGGCCATGCAGGACATAGACCACAGTGGCCCTGCTGGACATACGCCACAGTGGCCATGCTGGACATACGCCACTGTGGCCCTGCTGGACATACGCCACAGTGGACATGCAGGACATACGCCACAGTGGCTCTGCTGGACATACGCCACAGTGGCCCTGCTGGACATACGTCACAGTTGCCATGCAGGACAACTCTCAAGACTGCCTCCTCTACCATACGAAAAATGTTACGCATACGCCACAGTGGCCATGCAGGACATACGCCACTGGGGCCATGCAGGACATACGCCACTGTGGCCCTGCTGGACATACGCCACAGTGGCGCTGCAGGACATACGCCACTGTGGCCATGCAGGACATACGCCACAGTGGCCCTGCTGGACATACGCCACAGTGGCCCTGCTGTACATACGTCACAGTTGCCATGCAGGACAACTCTCAAGACTGCCTCCTCTACCATACGAAAAATGTTACGCATACGCCACAGTGGCCATGCAGGACATACGCCACTGTGGCCCTGCTGGACATACGCCACAGTGGCCATGCTGGACATACGCCACAGTGGCCCTGTTGGACATACGCCACTGTGGCCATGCTGGACATACACCACTGTGGCCATGCAGGACATACGCCACTGTGGCCCTGCTGGACATACGCCACAGTGGCGCTGCAGGACATACGCCACTGTGGCCCTGCTGAAAATACGCCACTGTGGCCATGAAGGACAGCTCTCAAGACTGCCTCCTCTACCATACGAAAAATGTTACGTATACGCCACAGTGGCCATGCAGGACATACGCCACAGTGGCCGTGCTGGACATACGCCACAGTGGCCCTGCTGGACATACGCCACAGTGGCCCTGCTGGACATACGCCACAGTGGCGCTGCAGGACATACGCCACTGTGGCCCTGCTGGACATACGCCACAGTGGCCATGCTGGACATACGCCACAGTGGCCCTGCTGGACATACGCCACAGTGGCCCTGCTGGACATACGCCACAGTGGCCATGCTGGACATACACCACTGTGGCCATGCAGGACATACGCCACTGTGGCCCTGTTGGACATACGCCACCGTGGCCATGCAGGACATACGCCACTGTGGCCCTGCTGCACATACGCCGCAGTGGCGCTGCAGGACATACGCCACTGTGACCCTGCTGGACATACGCCACAGTGGCCCTGCTGGACATTCGCCACTGTGGCCATGCTGGACGTACGCCACAGTTGCCATGCAGGACATACGCCACTGTGGCCATGCAGGATATACGCCACTGTGGCCCTGCTGGACATACGCCACCGTGGCCATGCAGGACATACGCCACAGTGGCCCTGCTGGACATACGCCACAGTGGCCATGCTGGACATACACCACTGTGGCCATGCAGGACATACGCCACTGTGGCCCTGCTGGACATACGCCACCGTGGCCATGCAGGACATACGCCACTGTGGCCATGCAGGACATACGCCACAGTGGCCCTGCTGGACATACGCCACAGTGGCCATGCTGGACATACACCACTGTGGCCATGCAGGACATACGCCACTGTGGCCCTGCTGGACATACGCCACCGTGGCCGTGCAGGACATACGCCACAGTGGCCATGCTGGACATACGCCACTGTGGCCCTGCTGGACATACGCCACCGTGGCCATGCAGGACATACGCCACAGTGGCCCTGCTGGACATACGCCACAGTGGCCCTGCTGGCATACGCCACAGTGGCCCTGCTGGACATACGCCACAGTGGCGCTGCAGGACATACGCCACTGTGGCCATGCAGGACATACGCCACTGTGGCCCTGCTGCACATACGCCGCAGTGGCGCTGCAGGACATACGCCACTGTGGCCCTGCTGGACATACGCCACAGTGGCCATGCTGGACATACGCCACAGTGGCCCTGCTGGACATACGCCACAGTGGCCATGCTGGACATACACCACTGTGGCCATGCAGGACATACGCCACTGTGGCCCTGCTGGACATACGCCACCGTGGCCATGCAGGACATACGCCACTGTGGCCATGCTGGACATACGCCACTGTGGCCCTGCTGGACATACGCCACCGTGGCCGTGCAGGACATACGCCACAGTGGCCATGCTGGACATACGCCACTGTGGCCCTGCTGGACATACGCCACCGTGGCCATGCAGGACATACGCCACAGTGGCCCTGCTGGACATACGCCACAGTGGCCATGCTGGACATACACCACTGTGGCCATGCAGGACATACGCCACTGTGGCCCTGCTGGACATACGCCACCGTGGCCATGCAGGACATACGCCACAGTGGCCCTGCTGGCATACGCCACAGTGGCCCTGCTGGACATACGCCACAGTGGCGCTGCAGGACATACGCCACTGTGGCCATGCAGGACATACGCCACTGTGGCCATGCAGGACATACGCCACTGTGGCCCTGCTGGACATACGCCACCGTGGCCATGCAGGACATACGCCACAGTGGCCCTGCTGGACATACGCCACAGTGGCCATGCTGGACATACACCACTGTGGCCATGCAGGACATACGCCACTGTGGCCCTGCTGGACATACGCCACCGTGGCCATGCAGGACATACGCCACTGTGGCCATGCAGGACATACGCCACAGTGGCCCTGCTGGACATACGCCACAGTGGCCATGCTGGACATACACCACTGTGGCCATGCAGGACATACGCCACTGTGGCCCTGCTGGACATACGCCACCGTGGCCATGCAGGACATACGCCACAGTGGCCGTGCTGGACATACGCCACTGTGGCCCTGCTGGACATACGCCACCGTGGCCATGCAGGACATACGCCACTGTGGCCATGCAGGACATACGCCACAGTGGCCCTGCTGGACATACGCCACAGTGGCCATGCAGGACATACGCCACTGTGGCCCTGCTGGACATACGCCACTGTGGCCATGAAGGACAGCTCTCAAGACTGCCTCCTCTACCATACGAAAAATGTTACGCATACGCCACAGTGGCCATGCAGGACATACGCCACTGTGGCCCTGCTGGACATACGCCACCATGGCCATGCAGGACATACGCCACTGTGGCCCTGCTGGACATACGCCACTGTGGCCATGCTGGACATACACCACAGTGGCCATGAAGGACATACGCCACTGTGGCCATGCAGGACATACGCCACTGTGGCCCTGCTGGACATTCGCCACAGTGGCCCTGCTGGACATACGCCACAGTGGCCATGCAGGACATACGCCACTGTGGCCCTGCTGGATATACGCCACAGTGGCGCTGCAGGACATACGCCACTGTGGCCATGCAGGACATACGCCACTGTGGCCATGAAGGACAGCTCTCAAGACTGCCTCCTCTACCATACGAAAAATGTTACGCATACGCCACAGTGGCCATGCACGACATACGCCACTGTGGCCATGCAGGACATACGCCACTGTAGCCCTGCTGGACATACGCCACCGTGGCCATGCAGGACATACACCACTGTGGCCATGCTGGACATACGCCACTGTGGCCCTGCTGGACATACGCCACAGTGGCCATGCTTTACATACACCACTGTGGCCATGCAGGACATACGCCACTGTGGCCCTGATGGACATACGCCACCGTGGCCATGCAGGACATACGCCACTGTGGCCCTGCTGCACATACGCCGCAGTGGCGCTGCAGGACATACGCCACTGTGGCCCTGCTGGACATACGCCACTGTGGCCATGAAGGACAGCTCTCAAGACTGCCTCCTCTACCATACGAAAAATGTTACGCATACGCCGCAGTGGCCCTGCTGGACATACGCCACAGTGGCCATGCTGAACGTACGCCACAGTTGCCATGCAGGACAACTCTCAAGACTGCCTCCTCTACCATACGAAAAATGTTACGCATACGCCGCAGTGGCGCTGCAGGACATACGCCACTGTGGCCCTGATGGACATACGCCACAGTGGCCATGCAGGACATACGCCACTGTGGCCCTGCTGGACATACGCCACTGTGGCCCTGCTGGACATACGCCACAGTGGCCATGCAGGACATACGCCACTGTGGCCCTGCTGGACATACGCCACAGTGGCCATGCTGAACGTACGCCACAGTTGCCATGCAGGACAACTCTCAAGACTGCCTCCTCTACCATACGAAAAATGTTACGCATACGCCGCAGTGGCCCTGCTGGACATACGCCACAGTGGCCATGCTGAACGTACGCCACAGTTGCCATGCAGGACAACTCTCAAGACTGCCTCCTCTACCATACGAAAAATGTTACGCATACGCCGCAGTGGCCCTGCTGGACATACGCCACAGTGGCCATGCTGAACGTACGCCACAGTTGCCATGCAGGACAACTCTCAAGACTGCCTCCTCTACCATACGAAAAATGTTACGCATACGCCGCAGTGGGCCTGCTGGACATACGCCACAGTGGCCATGCTGGGCATACGGCACAGTGGCCCTGCTGGACATACGCCACAGTGGCCATGCTGAACGTACGCCACAGTTGCCATGCAGGACAACTCTCAAGACTGCCTCCTCTACCATACGAAAAATGTTACGCATACGCCGCAGTGGCCCTGCTGGACATACGCCACAGTGGCCATGCTGAACGTACGCCACAGTTGCCATGCAGGACAACTCTCAAGACTGCCTCCTCTACCATACGAAAAATGTTACGCATACGCCGCAGTGGCGCTGCAGGACATACGCCACTGTGGCCCTGATGGACATACGCCACAGTGGCCATGCAGGACATACGCCACTGTGGCCCTGCTGGACATACGCCACTGTGGCCCTGCTGGACATACGCCACAGTGGCCATGCAGGACATACGCCACTGGGGCCATGCAGGACATACGCCACTGTGGCCCTGCTGGACATACGCCACAGTGGCGCTGCAGGACATACGCCACTGTGGCCATGCAGGACATACGCCACTGTGGCCCTGCTGGACATACGCCACAGTGGCGCTGCAGGACATACGCCACTGTGGCCCTGCTGGACATTCGCCACAGTGGCCCTGCTGGACATACGCCACTGTGGCCATGAAGGACAGCTCTCAAGACTGCCTCCTCTACCATACGAAAAATGTTACGCATACGCCGCAGTGGGTCTGCTGGACATACGCCACAGTGGCCATGCTGAACGTACGCCACAGTTGCCATTCAGGACAACTCTCAAGACTGCCTCCTCTACCATACGAAAAATGTTACGCATACGCCGCAGTGGCGCTGCAGGACATACGCCACTGTGGCCCTGATGGACATACGCCACAGTGGCCATGCAGGACATACGCCACTGGGGCCATGCAGGACATACGCCGCAGTGGGCCTGCTGGACATACGCCACAGTGGCCATGCTGAACGTACGCCGCAGTGGGCCTGCTGGACATACGCCACAGTGGCTCTGCTGGACATACGCCACAGTGGCCCTGCTGGACATACGTCACAGTTGCCATGCAGGACAACTCTCAAGACTGCCTCCTCTACCATACGAAAAATGTTACGCATACGCCACAGTGGCCATGCAGGACATACCCCACTGTGGCCATGCGGGACATACGCCACAGTGGCCCTGCTGGACATACGCCACCGTGGCCATGCAGGACATACGGCACTGTGGCCATGCAGGACATACGTCACATTGGCCCTGCTGGACATACGTCACAGTTGCCATGCAGGACAACTCTCAAGACTGCCTCCTCTACCATACGAAAAATGTTACGCATACGCCACAGTGGCCATGCAGGACATACGCCACTGTGGCCGTGCTGGACATACGCCACAGTGGCCATGCTGGACATACACCACAGTGGCCCTGCTGGACATACGCCACAGTGGCCATGCTGGACATACGTCACAGTTGCCATGCAGGACAACTCTCAAGACTGCCTCCTCTACCATACGAAAAATGTTACGCATACGCCACAATGGCCATGCAGGACATACGCCACTGTGGCCGTGCTGGACATACGCCACAGTGGCCATGCTGGACATACACCACAGTGGCTCTACTGGACATACGCCACAGTGGCCCTGCTGGACATACGTCACAGTTGCCATGCAGGACAACTCTCAAGACTGCCTCCTCTACCATACGAAAAATGTTACGCATACGCCACAGTGGCTATGCAGGACATACGCCACTGTGGCCCTGCTGGACATACGCCACAGTGGCCATGCTGGATATACGCCACAGTGGCGCTGCAGGACATACGCCACTGTGGCCATGCAGGACATACGCCACTGTGGCCATGAAGGACAGCTCTCAAGACTGCCTCCTCTACCATACGAAAAATGTTACGCATACGCCACAGTGGCCATGCACGACATACGCCACTGTGGCCATGCAGGACATACGCCACTGTAGCCCTGCTGGACATACGCCACCGTGGCCATGCAGGACATACACCACTGTGGCCATGCTGGACATACGCCACTGTGGCCCTGCTGGACATACGCCACAGTGGCCATGCTTTACATACACCACTGTGGCCATGCAGGACATACGCCACTGTGGCCCTGATGGACATACGCCACCGTGGCCATGCAGGACATACGCCACTGTGGCCCTGCTGCACATACGCCGCAGTGGCGCTGCAGGACATACGCCACTGTGGCCCTGCTGGACATACGCCACTGTGGCCATGAAGGACAGCTCTCAAGACTGCCTCCTCTACCATACGAAAAATGTTACGCATACGCCGCAGTGGGCCTGCTGGACATACGCCACAGTGGCCATGCTGGGCATACGGCACAGTGGCCCTGCTGGACATACGCCACAGTGGCCATGCTGAACGTACGCCACAGTTGCCATGCAGGACAACTCTCAAGACTGCCTCCTCTACCATACGAAAAATGTTACGCATACGCCGCAGTGGCGCTGCAGGACATACGCCACTGTGGCCCTGATGGACATACGCCACAGTGGCCATGCAGGACATACGCCACTGTGGCCCTGCTGGACATACGCCACTGTGGCCCTGCTGGACATACGCCACAGTGGCCATGCAGGACATACGCCACTGGGGCCATGCAGGACATACGCCACTGTGGCCCTGCTGGACATACGCCACAGTGGCGCTGCAGGACATACGCCACTGTGGCCATGCAGGACATACGCCACTGTGGCCCTGCTGGACATACGCCACCGTGGCCATGCAGGACATACGCCACTGTGGCCCTGCTGGACATTCGCCACAGTGGCCCTGCTTGACATACGCCACAGTGGCCATGCTGGACATACACCACAGTGGCCATGAAGGACAGCTCTCAAGACTGCCTCCTCTACCATACGAAAAATGTTACGCATACGCCGCAGTGGCGCTGCAGGACATACGCCACTGTGGCCCTGATGGACATACGCCACAGTGGCCATGCAGGACATACGCCACTGTGGCCCTGCTGGACATACGCCACTGTGGCCCTGCTGGACATACGCCACAGTGGCCATGCAGGACATACGCCACTGGGGCCATGCAGGACATACGCCACTGTGGCCCTGCTGGACATACGCCACAGTGGCGCTGCAGGACATACGCCACTGTGGCCATGCAGGACATACGCCACTGTGGCCCTGCTGGACATACGCCACCGTGGCCATGCAGGACATACGCCACTGTGGCCCTGCTGGACATTCGCCACAGTGGCCCTGCTGGACATACGCCACTGTGGCCATGAAGGACAGCTCTCAAGACTGCCTCCTCTACCATACGAAAAATGTTACGCATACGCCGCAGTGGGCCTGCTGGACATACGCCACAGTGGCCATGCTGGGCATACGGTACAGTGGCCCTGCTGGACATACGCCACAGTGGCCATGCTGAACGTACGCCACAGTTGCCATGCAGGACAACTCTCAAGACTGCCTCCTCTACCATACGAAAAATGTTACGCATACGCCGCAGTGGCTCTGCAGGACATACGCCACTGTGGCCCTGATGGACATACGCCACAGTGGCCATGCAGGACATACGCCACTGGGGCCATGCAGGACATACGCCACTGTGGCCCTGCTGGACATACGCCACAGTGGCGCTGCAGGACATACGCCACTGTGGCCATGCAGGACATACGCCACTGTGGCCCTGCTGGACATACGCCACCGTGGCCATGCAGGACATACGCCACTGTGGCCCTGCTGGACATTCGCCACAGTGGCCCTGCTGGACATACG
The DNA here is from genome assembly GCA_964034865.1 of Eristalis intricaria. Taxonomy (NCBI): domain Eukaryota; kingdom Metazoa; phylum Arthropoda; class Insecta; order Diptera; family Syrphidae; genus Eristalis; species Eristalis intricaria. The sequence goes on from CAXITZ010000038.1 coordinate 120,495, forward strand.
CCACAGTGGCCATGCTGGACATACACCACAGTGGCCATGAAGGACAGCTCTCAAGACTGCCTCCTCTACCATACGAAAAATGTTACGCATACGCCGCAGTGGCGCTGCAGGACATACGCCACTGTGGCCCTGATGGACATACGCCACAGTGGCCATGCAGGACATACGCCACTGTGGCCCTGCTGGACATACGCCACTGTGGCCCTGATGGACATACGCCACAGTGGCCATGCAGGACATACGCCACTGTGGCCCTGCTGGACATACGCCACAGTGGCGCTGCAGGACATACGCCACTGTGGCCATGCAGGACATACGCCACTGTGGCCCTGCTGGACATACGCCACCGTGGCCATGCAGGACATACGCCACTGTGGCCCTGCTGGACATTCGCCACAGTGGCCCTGCTGGACATACGCCACTGTGGCCATGAAGGACAGCTCTCAAGACTGCCTCCTCTACCATACGAAAAATGTTACGCATACGCCGCAGTGGGCCTGCTGGACATACGCCACAGTGGCCATGCTGGGCATACGGCACAGTGGCCCTGCTGGACATACGCCACAGTGGCCATGCTGAACGTACGCCACAGTGGCCATGCAGGACATACGCCACCGTGGCCATGCAGGACATACACCACTGTGGCCATGCTGGACATACGCCACTGTGGCCCTGCTGGACATACGCCACAGTGGCCATGCCTTACATACACCACTGTGGCCATGCAGGACATACGCCACTGTGGCCCTGATGGACATACGCCACTGTGGCCATGAAGGACAGCTCTCAAGACTGCCTCCTCTACCATACGAAAAATGTTACGCATACGCCGCAGTGGGCCTGCTGGACATACGCCACAGTGGCCATGCTGGCCATACGGCACAGTGGCCCTGCTGGACATACGCCACAGTGGCCATGCTGAACGTACGCCACAGTTGCCATGCAGGACAACTCTCAAGACTGCCTCCTCTACCATACGAAAAATGTTACGCATACGCCGCAGTGGCGCTGCAGGACATACGCCACTGTGGCCCTGATGGACATACGCCACAGTGGCCATGCAGGACATACGCCACTGTGGCCCTGCTGGACATACGCCACTGTGGCCCTGCTGGACATACGCCACAGTGGCCATGCAGGACATACGCCACTGGGGCCATGCAGGACATACGCCACTGTGGCCCTGCTGGACATACGCCACAGTGGCGCTGCAGGACATACGCCACTGTGGCCATGCAGGACATACGCCACTGTGGCCCTGCTGGACATACGCCACCGTGGCCATGCAGGACATACGCCACTGTGGTCCTGCTGGACATTCGCCACAGTGGCCCTGCTGGACATACGCCACAGTGGCCATGCTGGACATACACCACAGTGGCCATGAAGGACAGCTCTCAAGACTGCCTCCTCTACCATACGAAAAATGTTACGCATACGCCGCAGTGGGCCTGCTGGACATACGCCACAGTGGCCATGCTGGGCATACGGCACAGTGGCCCTGCTGGACATACGCCACAGTGGCCATGCAGGACATACGCCACTGTGGCCCTGCTGGACATACGCCACAGTGGCCATGCAGGACATACGCCACTGTGGCCCTGCTGGACATACGCCACTGTGGCCCTGCTGGACATACGCCACAGTGGCCATGCAGGACATACGCCACTGGGGCCATGCAGGACATACGCCACTGTGGCCCTGCTGGACATACGCCACAGTGGCCATGCAGGACATACGCCACTGTGGCCCTGCTGGACATACGCCACTGTGGCCCTGCTGGACATACGCCACAGTGGCCATGCAGGACATACGCCACTGGGGCCATGCAGGACATACGCCACTGTGGCCCTGCTGGACATACGCCACAGTGGCGCTGCAGGACATACGCCACTGTGGCCATGCAGGACATACGCCACTGTGGCCCTGCTGGACATACGCCACCGTGGCCATGCAGGACATACGCCACTGTGGCCCTGCTGGACATACGCCACTGTGGCCCTGCTGGACATACGCCACAGTGGCCATGCAGGACATACGCCACTGGGGCCATGCAGGACATACGCCACTGTGGCCCTGCTGGACATACGCCACAGTGGCGCTGCAGGACATACGCCACTGTGGCCATGCAGGACATACGCCACTGTGGCCCTGCTGGACATACGCCACCGTGGCCATGCAGGACATACGCCACTGTGGCCCTGCTGGACATTCGCCACAGTGGCCCTGCTGGACATACGCCACTGTGGCCATGAAGGACAGCTCTCAAGACTGCCTCCTCTACCATACGAAAAATGTTACGCATACGCCGCAGTGGGCCTGCTGGACATACGCCACAGTGGCCATGCTGGGCATACGGCACAGTGGCCCTGCTGGACATACGCCACAGTGGCCATGCTGAACGTACGCCACAGTTGCCATGCAGGACAACTCTCAAGACTGCCTCCTCTACCATACGAAAAATGTTACGCATACGCCGCAGTGGCGCTGCAAGACATACGCCACTGTGGCCCTGATGGACATACGCCACAGTGGCCATGCAGGACATACGCCACTGGGGCCATGCAGGACATACGCCACTGTGGCCCTGCTGGACATACGCCACAGTGGCGCTGCAGGACATACGCCACTGTGGCCATGCAGGACATACGCCACTGTGCCCTGCTGGACATACGCCACCGTGGCCATGCAGGACATACGCCACTGTGGCCCTGCTGGACATTCGCCACAGTGGCCCTGCTGGACATACGCCACAGTGGCCATGCTGGACATACACCACAGTGGCCATGAAGGACAGCTCTCAAGACTGCCTCCTCTACCATACGAAAAATGTTACGCATACGCCGCAGTGGCGCTGCAGGACATACGCCACTGTGGCCCTAATGGACATACGCCACAGTGGCCATGCAGGACATACGCCACTGTGGCCCTGCTGGACATACGCCACTGTGGCCCTGCTGGACATACGCCACAGTGGCCATGCAGGACATACGCCACTGTGGCCCTGCTGGACATACGCCACAGTGGCGCTGCAGGACATACGCCACTGTGGCCATGCAGGACATACGCCACTGTGGCCCTGCTGGACATACGCCACCGTGGCCATGCAGGACATACGCCACTGTGGCCCTGCTGGACATTCGCCACAGTGGCCCTGCTGGACATACGCCACTGTGGCCATGAAGGACAGCTCTCAAGACTGCCTCCTCTACCATACGAAAAATGTTACGCATACGCCGCAGTGGGCCTGCTGGACATACGCCACAGTGGCCATGCTGGGCATACGGCACAGTGGCCCTGCTGGACATACGCCACAGTGGCCATGCTGAACGTACGCCACAGTTGCCATGCAGGACAACTCTCAAGACTGCCTCCTCTACCATACGAAAAATGTTACGCATACGCCGCAGTGGGCCTGCTGGACATACGCCACAGTGGCCATGCTGGGCATACGGCTTAGTGGCCCTGCTGGACATACGCCACAGTGGCCATGCTGAACGTACGCCACAGTGGCCATGCAGGACATACGCCACTGTGGCCGTGCTGGACATACGCCACAGTGGCCATGCTGGACATACACCACTGTGGCCCTGCTGGACATACGCCACAGTGGCCATGCAGGACATACGCCACAGTGGCTCTGCTGGACATACGCCACAGTGGCCCTGCTGGACATACGTCACAGTTGCCATGCAGGACAACTCTCAAGACTGCCTCCTCTACCATACGAAAAATGTTACGCATACGCCACAGTGGCCATGCAGGACATACGCCACTGTGGCCGTGCTGGACATACGCCACAGTGGCCATGCTGGACATACACCACAGTGGCCCTGCTGGACATACGCCACAGTGGCCATGCTGGACATACGCCACAGTGGCTCTACTGGACATACGCCACAGTGGCCCTGCTGGACATACGTCACAGTTGCCATGCAGGACATACGCCACTGTGGCCATGCAGGACATACGCCACTGTGGCCCTGCTGAAAATACGCCACTGTGGCCATGAAGGACAGCTTTCAAGACTGCCTCCTCTACCATACGAAAAATGTTACGCATACGCCACAGTGGCCATGCAGGACATACGCCACTGGGGCCATGCAGGACATACGCCACTGTGGCCCTGCTGGACATACGCCACAGTGGCGCTGCAGGACATACGCCACAGTGGCCATGCAGGACATACACCACTGTGGCCAAGCAGGACATACGCCACAGTGGCCCTGCTGGACATACGCCATAGTGGCCCTGCTGGACATACGTCACAGTGGCCATGCTGGACATACGCCACAGTGGCTCTGCTGGACATACACCACAGTGGCCATGAAGGACATACGCCACAGTGGCCATGCAGGACATACGCCACTGTGGCCGTGCTGGACATACGCCACAGTGGCCATGCAGGACATACACCACTGTGGCCATGCAGGACATACGCCACTGTGGCCCTGCTGGACATTCGCGACAGTGGCCCTGCTGGACATACGCCACAGTGGCCATGCTGGACATACGCCACTGTGGCCCTGCTGGATATACGCCAATGTGGCCATGAAGGACAGCTCTCAAGACTGCCTCCTCTACCATACGAAAAATGTTACGCATACGCCACAGTGGCTATGCAGGACATACGCCACTGGGGCCATGCAGGACATACGCCACTGTGGCCCTGCTGGACATACGCCACAGTGGCGCTGCAGGACATACGCCACAGTGGCCATGCAGGACATACACCACTGTGGCCAAGCAGGACATACGCCACAGTGGCCCTGCTGGACATACGCCATAGTGGCCCTGCTGGACATACGTCACAGTGGCCATGCTGGACATACGCCACAGTGGCTCTGCTGGACATACACCACAGTGGCCATGAAGGACATACGCCACAGTGGCCATGCAGGACATACGCCACTGTGGCCGTGCTGGACATACGCCACTGTGGCCCTGCTGGACATACGCCACAGTGGCGCTGCAGGACATACGCCACAGTGGCCATGCAGGACATACACCACTGTGGCCAAGCAGGACATACGCCACAGTGGCCCTGCTGGACATACGCCATAGTGGCCCTGCTGGACATACGTCACAGTGGCCATGCTGGACATACGCCATAGTGGCCCTGCTGGACATACGTCACAGTGGCCATGCTGGACATACGCCACAGTGGCTCTGCTGGACATACACCACAGTGGCCATGAAGGACATACGCCACAGTGGCCATGCAGGACATACGCCACT
>CAXITZ010000039.1:0-49469 GCA_964034865.1 Eristalis intricaria
CCAAACGCTCCAACACGACGATGCTAGCTATACAAAAGTAGCAAAAAATTCAGATGTCCTGAAATGCGCTCCCACGCATCGGATTCTGTTAATACACACCCGAACACATCACCAAAAGTGTTTTTGAGTCCTAGATAGGTCTAATAGGGCAGATATGGCAGTTGGAGGATTACCTGACAATTACCTGACCAAACGCTCCAACACGACGATGCTAGCTATACAAAAGTAGCAAAAAATTCAGATGTCCTGAAATGCGCTCCCACGCATCGGATTCTGTTAATACACACACGAACACATCACCAAAAGTGTTTTTAAGTCCTAGATAGGTCTAATAGGGAAGATATGGCAGTTGGAGGATTACCTGACAATTACCTGACCAAACGCTCCAACACGACGATGCTAGCTATACAAAAGTAGCAAAAAATTCAGATGTCCTGAAATGCGCTCCCACGCATCGGATTCTGTTAATACACACACGAACACATCACCAAAAGTGTTTTTAAGTCCTAGATAGGTCTAATAGGGAAGATATGGCAGTTGGAAGATTACCTGACCAAACGCTCCAACACGACGATGCTAGCTATACAAAAGTAGCAAAAAATTCAGATGTCCTGAAATGCGCTCCCACGCATCGGATTCTGTTAATACACACACGAACACATCACCAAAAGTGTTTTTAAGTCCTAGATAGGTCTAATAGGGCAGATATGGCAGTTGGAAGATTACCTGACCAAACGCTCCAACACGACGATGCTAGCTATACAAAAGTAGCAAAAAATTCAGATGTCCTGAAATGCGCTCCCACGCATCGGATTCTGTTAATACACACACGAACACATCACCAAAAGTGTTTTTGAGTCCTAGATAGGTCTAATAGGGCAGATATGGCAGTTGGAGGATTACCTGACCAAACGCTCCAACACGACGATGCTAGCTATACAAAAGTAGCAAAAAATTCAGATGTCCTGAAATGCGCTCCCACGCATCGGATTCTGTTAATACACACACGAACACATCACCAAAAGTGTTTTTAAGTCCTAGATAGGTCTAATAGGGAAGATATGGCAGTTGGAAGATTACCTGACCAAACGCTCCAACACGACGATGCTAGCTATACAAAAGTAGCAAAAAATTCAGATGTCCTGAAATGCGCTCCCACGCATCGGATTCTGTTAATACACACACGAACACATCACCAAAAGTGTTTTTGAGTCCTAGATAGGTCTTATAGGGCAGATATGGCAGTTGGAAGATTACCTGACCAAACGCTCCAACACGACGATGCTAGCTATACAAAAGTAGCAAAAAATTCAGATGTCCTGAAATGCGCTCCCACGCATCGGATTCTGTTAATACACACACGAACACATCACCAAAAGTGTTTTTAAGTCCTAGATAGGTCTAATAGGGAAGATATGGCAGTTGGAAGATTACCTGACCAAACGCTCCAACACGACGATGCTAGCTATACAAAAGTAGCAAAAAATTCAGATGTCCTGAAATGCGCTCCCACGCATCGGATTCTGTTAATACACACACGAACACATCACCAAAAGTGTTTTTAAGTCCTAGATAGGTCTAATAGGGCAGATATGGCAGTTGGAGGATTACCTGACAATTACCTGACCAAACGCTCCAACACGACGATGCTAGCTATACAAAAGTAGCAAAAAATTCAGATGTCCTGAAATGCGCTCCCACGCATCGGATTCTGTTAATACACACACGAACACATCACCAAAAGTGTTTTTAAGTCCTAGATAGGTCTAATAGGGAAGATATGGCAGTTGGAAGATTACCTGACCAAACGCTCCAACACGACGATGCTAGCCTTACAAAAGTAGCAAAAAATTCAGATGTCCTGAAATGCGCTCCCACGCATCGGATTCTGTTAATACACACACGAACACATCACCAAAAGTGTTTTTAAGTCCTAGATAGGTCTAATAGGGCAGATATGGCAGTTGGAGGATTACCTGACCAAACGCTCCAACACGACGATGCTAGCTATACAAAAGTAGCAAAAAATTCAGATGTCCTGAAATGCGCTCCCACGCATCGGATTCTGTTAATACACACACGAACACATCACCAAAAGTGTTTTTGAGTCCTAGATAGGTCTTATAGGGCAGATATGGCAGTTGGAGGATTACCTGACAATTACCTGACCAAACGCTCCAACACGACGATGCTAGCTATACAAAAGTAGCAAAAAATTCAGATGTCCTGAAATGCGCTCCCACGCATCGGATTCTGTTAATACACACACGAACACATCACCAAAAGTGTTTTTAAGTCCTAGATAGGTCTAATAGGGCAGATATGGCAGTTGGAGGATTACCTGACCAAATGCTCCAACACGACGATGCTAGCTATACAAAAGTAGCAAAAAATTCAGATGTCCTGAAATGCGCTCCCACGCATCGGATTCTGTTAATACACACACGAACACATCACCAAAAGTGTTTTTAAGTCCTAGATAGGTCTAATAGGGCAGATATGGCAGTTGGAGGATTACCTGACCAAACGCTCCAACACGACGATGCTAGCTATACAAAAGTAGCAAAAAATTCAGATGTCCTGAAATGCGCTCCCACGCATCGGATTCTGTTAATACACACACGAACACATCACCAAAAGTGTTTTTGAGTCCTAGATAGGTCTTATAGGGCAGATATGGCAGTTGGAAGATTACCTGACCAAACGCTCCAACACGACGATGCTAGCTATACAAAAGTAGCAAAAAATTCAGATGTCCTGAAATGCGCTCCCACGCATCGGATTCTGTTAATACACACACGAACACATCACCAAAAGTGTTTTTAAGTCCTAGATAGGTCTAATAGGGCAGATATGGCAGTTGGAAGATTACCTGACCAAACGCTCCAACACGACGATGCTAGCTATACAAAAGTAGCAAAAAATTCAGATGTCCTGAAATGCGCTCCCACGCATCGGATTCTGTTAATACACACACGAACACATCACCAAAAGTGTTTTTAAGTCCTAGATAGGTCTAATAGGGCAGATATGGCAGTTGGAGGATTACCTGACAATTACCTGACCAAACGCTCCAACACGACGATGCTAGCTATACAAAAGTAGCAAAAAATTCAGATGTCCTGAAATGCGCTCCCACGCATCGGATTCTGTTAATACACACACGAACACATCACCAAAAGTGTTTTTGAGTCCTAGATAGGTCTTATAGGGCAGATATGGCAGTTGGAGGATTACCTGACCAAACGCTCCAACACGACGATGCTAGCTATACAAAAGTAGCAAAAAATTCAGATGTCCTGAAATGCGCTCCCACGCATCGGATTCTGTTAATACACACACGAACACATCACCAAAAGTGTTTTTAAGTCCTAGATAGGTCTTATAGGGCAGATATGGCAGTTGGAGGATTACCTGACAATTACCTGACCAAACGCTCCAACACGACGATGCTAGCTATACAAAAGTAGCAAAAAATTCAGATGTCCTGAAATGCGCTCCCACGCATCGGATTCTGTTAATACACACACGAACACATCACCAAAAGTGTTTTTAAGTCCTAGATAGGTCTAATAGGGCAGATATGGCAGTTGGAGGATTACCTGACAATTACCTGACCAAACGCTCCAACACGACGATGCTAGCTATACAAAAGTAGCAAAAAATTCAGATGTCCTGAAATGCGCTCCCACGCATCGGATTCTGTTAATACACACACGAACACATCACCAAAAGTGTTTTTAAGTCCTAGATAGGTCTAATAGGGAAGATATGGCAGTTGGAAGATTACCTGACCAAACGCTCCAACACGACGATGCTAGCTATACAAAAGTAGCAAAAAATTCAGATGTCCTGAAATGCGCTCCCACGCATCGGATTCTGTTAATACACACACGAACACATCACCAAAAGTGTTTTTAAGTCCTAGATAGGTCTAATAGGGCAGATATGGCAGTTGGAGGATTACCTGACAATTACCTGACCAAACGCTCCAACACGACGATGCTAGCTATACAAAAGTAGCAAAAAATTCAGATGTCCTGAAATGCGCTCCCACGCATCGGATTCTGTTAATACACACACGAACACATCACCAAAAGTGTTTTTGAGTCCTAGATAGGTCTAATAGGGCAGATATGGCAGTTGGAGGATTACCTGACAATTACCTGACCAAACGCTCCAACACGACGATGCTAGCTATACAAAAGTAGCAAAAAATTCAGATGTCCTGAAATGCGCTCCCACGCATCGGATTCTGTTAATACACACACGAACACATCACCAAAAGTGTTTTTAAGTCCTAGATAGGTCTAATAGGGCAGATATGGCAGTTGGAGGATTACCTGACCAAACGCTCCAACACGACGATGCTAGCTATACAAAAGTAGCAAAAAATTCAGATGTCCTGAAATGCGCTCCCACGCATCGGATTCTGTTAATACACACACGAACACATCACCAAAAGTGTTTTTAAGTCCTATATAGGTCTAATAGGGCAGATATGGCAGTTGGAAGATTACCTGACCAAACGCTCCAACACGACGATGCTAGCTATACAAAAGTAGCAAAAAATTCAGATGTCCTGAAATGCGCTCCCACGCATCGGATTCTGTTAATACACACACGAACACATCACCAAAAGTGTTTTTGAGTCCTAGATAGGTCTAATAGGGCAGATATGGCAGTTGGAGGATTACCTGACAATTACCTGACCAAACGCTCCAACACGACGATGCTAGCTATACAAAAGTAGCAAAAAATTCAGATGTCCTGAAATGCGCTCCCACGCATCGGATTCTGTTAATACACACACGAACACATCACCAAAAGTGTTTTTAAGTCCTATATAGGTCTAATAGGGCAGATATGGCAGTTGGAAGATTACCTGACCAAACGCTCCAACACGACGATGCTAGCTATACAAAAGTAGCAAAAAATTCAGATGTCCTGAAATGCGCTCCCACGCATCGGATTCTGTTAATACACACACGAACACATCACCAAAAGTGTTTTTAAGTCCTAGATAGGTCTAATAGGGCAGATATGGCAGTTGGAGGATTACCTGACAATTACCAGACCAAACGCTCCAACACGACGATGCTAGCTATACAAAAGTAGCAAAAAATTCAGATGTCCTGAAATGCGCTCCCACGCATCGGATTCTGTTAATACACACACGAACACATCACCAAAAGTGTTTTTAAGTCCTAGATAGGTCTAATAGGGAAGATATGGCAGTTGGAAGATTACCTGACCAAACGCTCCAACACGACGATGCTAGCTATACAAAAGTAGCAAAAAATTCAGATGTCCTGAAATGCGCTCCCACGCATCGGATTCTGTTAATACACACACGAACACATCACCAAAAGTGTTTTTGAGTCCTAGATAGGTCTAATAGGGCAGATATGGCAGTTGGAGGATTACCTGACAATTACCTGACCAAACGCTCCAACACGACGATGCTAGCTATACAAAAGTAGCAAAAAATTCAGATGTCCTGAAATGCGCTCCCACGCATCGGATTCTGTTAATACACACACGAACACATCACCAAAAGTGTTTTTGAGTCCTAGATAGGTCTTATAGGGCAGATATGGCAGTTGGAAGATTACCTGACAATTACCTGACCAAACGCTCCAACACGACGATGCTAGCTATACAAAAGTAGCAAAAAATTCAGATGTCCTGAAATGCGCTCCCACGCATCGGATTCTGTTAATACACACACGAACACATCACCAAAAGTGTTTTTGAGTCCTAGATAGGTCTAATAGGGCAGATAGGGCAGTTGGAGGATTACCTGACAATTACCTGACCAAACGCTCCAACACGACGATGCTAGCTATACAAAAGTAGCAAAAAATTCAGATGTCCTGAAATGCGCTCCCACGCATCGGATTCTGTTAATACACACACGAACACATCACCAAAAGTGTTTTTGAGTCCTAGATAGGTCTAATAGGGCAGATATGGCAGTTGGAAGATTACCTGACCAAACGCTCCAACACGACGATGCTGGCTATACAAAAGTAGCAAAAAATTCAGATGTCCTGAAATGCGCTCCCACGCATCGGATTCTGTTAATACACACACGAACACATCACCAAAAGTGTTTTTAAGTCCTAGATAGGTCTAATAGGGAAGATATGGCAGTTGGAGGATTACCTGACAATTACCTGACCAAACGCTCCAACACGACGATGCTAGCTATACAAAAGTAGCAAAAAATTCAGATGTCCTGAAATGCGCTCCCACGCATCGGATTCTGTTAATACACACACGAACACATCACCAAAAGTGGTTTTGAGTCCTAGATAGGTCTTATAGGGCAGATATGGCAGTTGGAAGATTACCTGACAATTACCTGACCAAACGCTCCAACACGACGATGCTAGCTATACAAAAGTAGCAAAAAATTCAGATGTCCTGAAATGCGCTCCCACGCATCGGATTCTGTTAATACACACACGAACACATCACCAAAAGTGTTTTTGAGTCCTAGATAGGTCTTATAGGGCAGATATGGCAGTTGGAGGATTACCTGACCAAACGCTCCAACACGACGATGCTAGCTATACAAAAGTAGCAAAAAATTCAGATGTCCTGAAATGCGCTCCCACGCATCGGATTCTGTTAATACACACACGAACACATCACCAAAAGTGTTTTTAAGTCCTAGATAGGTCTAATAGGGCAGATATGGCAGTTGGAGGATTACCTGACCAAACGCTCCAACACGACGATGCTAGCTATACAAAAGTAGCAAAAAATTCAGATGTCCTGAAATGCGCTCCCACGCATCGGATTCTGTTAATACACACACGAACACATCACCAAAAGTGTTTTTGAGTCCTAGATAGGTCTAATAGGGCAGATATGGCAGTTGGAAGATTACCTGACCAAACGCTCCAACACGACGATGCTAGCTATACAAAAGTAGCAAAAAATTCAGATGTCCTGAAATGCGCTCCCACGCATCGGATTCTGTTAATACACACACGAACACATCACCAAAAGTGTTTTTAAGTCCTAGATAGGTCTAATAGGGCAGATATGGCAGTTGGAGGATTACCTGACAATTACCTGACCAAACGCTCCAACACGACGATGCTAGCTATACAAAAGTAGCAAAAAATTCAGATGTCCTGAAGTGCGCTCCCACGCATCGGATTCTGTTAATACACACACGAACACATCACCAAAAGTGTTTTTAAGTCCTAGATAGGTCTAATAGGGCAGATATGGCAGTTGGAGGATTACCTGACAATTACCTGACCAAACGCTCCAACACGACGATGCTAGCTATACAAAAGTAGCAAAAAATTCAGATGTCCTGAAATGCGCTCCCACGCATCGGATTCTGTTAATACACACACGAACACATCACCAAAAGTGTTTTTAAGTCCTAGATAGGTCTTATAGGGCAGATATGGCAGTTGGAGGATTACCTGACCAAACGCTCCAACACGACGATGCTAGCTATACAAAAGTAGCAAAAAATTCAGATGTCCTGAAATGCGCTCCCACGCATCGGATTCTGTTAATACACACACGAACACATCACCAAAAGTGTTTTTAAGTCCTAGATAGGTCTAATAGGGCAGATATGGCAGTTGGAAGATTACCTGACCAAACGCTCCAACACGACGATGCTAGCTATACAAAAGTAGCAAAAAATTCAGATGTCCTGAAATGCGCTCCCACGCATCGGATTCTGTTAATACACACACGAACACATCACCAAAAGTGTTTTTGAGTCCTAGATAGGTCTAATAGGGCAGATATGGCAGTTGGAGGATTACCTGACAATTACCTGACCAAACGCTCCAACACGACGATGCTAGCTATACAAAAGTAGCAAAAAATTCAGATGTCCTGAAATGCGCTCCCACGCATCGGATTCTGTTAATACACACACGAACACATCACCAAAAGTGTTTTTGAGTCCTAGATAGGTCTAATAGGGCAGATATGGCAGTTGGAGGATTACCTGACAATTACCTGACCAAACGCTCCAACACGACGATGCTAGCTATACAAAAGTAGCAAAAAATTCAGATGTCCTGAAATGCGCTCCCACGCATCGGATTCTGTTAATACACACACGAACACATCACCAAAAGTGTTTTTAAGTCCTAGATAGGTCTAATAGGGAAGATATGGCAGTTGGAAGATTACCTGACCAAACGCTCCAACACGACGATGCTAGCTATACAAAAGTAGCAAAAAATTCAGATGTCCTGAAATGCGCTCCCACGCATCGGATTCTGTTAATACACACACGAACACATCACCAAAAGTGTTTTTAAGTCCTAGATAGGTCTAATACGGCAGATATGGCAGTTGGAGGATTACCTGACCAAACGCTCCAACACGACGATGCTAGCTATACAAAAGTAGCAAAAAATTCAGATGTCCTGAAATGCGCTCCCACGCATCGGATTCTGTTAATACACACACGAACACATCACCAAAAGTGTTTTTAAGTCCTAGATAGGTCTTATAGGGCAGATATGGCAGTTGGAGGATTACCTGACCAAACGCTCCAACACGACGATGCTAGCTATACAAAAGTAGCAAAAAATTCAGATGTCCTGAAATGCGCTCCCACGCATCGGATTCTGTTAATACACACACGAACACATCACCAAAAGTGTTTTTAAGTCCTAGATAGGTCTTATAGGGCAGATATGGCAGTTGGAGGATTACCTGACCAAACGCTCCAACACGACGATGCTAGCTATACAAAAGTAGCAAAAAATTCAGATGTCCTGAAATGCGCTCCCACGCATCGGATTCTGTTAATACACACACGAACACATCACCAAAAGTGTTTTTGAGTCCTAGATAGGTCTTATAGGGCAGATATGGCAGTTGGAGGATTACCTGACAATTACCTGACCAAACGCTCCAACACGACGATGCTAGCTATACAAAAGTAGCAAAAAATTCAGATGTCCTGAAATGCGCTCCCACGCATCGGATTCTGTTAATACACACACGAACACATCACCAAAAGTGTTTTTAAGTCCTAGATAGGTCTAATAGGGAAGATATGGCAGTTGGAAGATTACCTGACCAAACGCTCCAACACGACAATGCTAGCTATACAAAAGTAGCAAAAAATTCAGATGTCCTGAAATGCGCTCCCACGCATCGGATTCTGTTAATACACACACGAACACATCACCAAAAGTGTTTTTAAGTCCTAGATAGGTCTAATAGGGCAGATATGGCAGTTGGAAGATTACCTGACCAAACGCTCCAACACGACGATGCTAGCTATACAAAAGTAGCAAAAAATTCAGATGTCCTGAAATGCGCTCCCACGCATCGGATTCTGTTAATACACACACGAACACATCACCAAAAGTGTTTTTGAGTCCTAGATAGGTCTAATAGGGCAGATATGGCAGTTGGAGGATTACCTGACAATTACCTGACCAAACGCTCCAACACGACGATGCTAGCTATACAAAAGTAGCAAAAAATTCAGATGTCCTGAAATGCGCTCCCACGCATCGGATTCTGTTAATACACACACGAACACATCACCAAAAGTGTTTTTGAGTCCTAGATAGGTCTAATAGGGCAGATATGGCAGTTGGAAGATTACCTGACCAAACGCTCCAACACGACGATGCTAGCTATACAAAAGTAGCAAAAAATTCAGATGTCCTGAAATGCGCTCCCACGCATCGGATTCTGTTAATACACACACGAACACATCACCAAAAGTGTTTTTAAGTCCTAGATAGGTCTAATAGGGCAGATATGGCAGTTGGAGGATTACCTGACAATTACCTGACCAAACGCTCCAACACGACGATGCTAGCTATACAAAAGTAGCAAAAAATTCAGATGTCCTGAAATGCGCTCCCACGCATCGGATTCTGTTAATACACACACGAACACATCACCAAAAGTGTTTTTGAGTCCTAGATAGGTCTAATAGGGCAGATATGGCAGTTGGAGGATTACCTGACAATTACCTGACCAAACGCTCCAACACGACGATGCTAGCTATACAAAAGTAGCAAAAAATTCAGATGTCCTGAAGTGCGCTCCCACGCATCGGATTCTGTTAATACACACACGAACACATCACCAAAAGTGTTTTTAAGTCCTAGATAGGTCTAATAGGGCAGATATGGCAGTTGGAGGATTACCTGACAATTACCTGACCAAACGCTCCAACACGACGATGCTAGCTATACAAAAGTAGCAAAAAATTCAGATGTCCTGAAATGCGCTCCCACGCATCGGATTCTGTTAATACACACACGAACACATCACCAAAAGTGTTTTTAAGTCCTAGATAGGTCTTATAGGGCAGATATGGCAGTTGGAGGATTACCTGACCAAACGCTCCAACACGACGATGCTAGCTATACAAAAGTAGCAAAAAATTCAGATGTCCTGAAATGCGCTCCCACGCATCGGATTCTGTTAATACACACACGAACACATCACCAAAAGTGTTTTTGAGTCCTAGATAGGTCTTATAGGGCAGATATGGCAGTTGGAGGATTACCTGACAATTACCTGACCAAACGCTCCAACACGACGATGCTAGCTATACAAAAGTAGCAAAAAATTCAGATGTCCTGAAATGCGCTCCCACGCATCGGATTCTGTTAATACACACACGAACACATCACCAAAAGTGTTTTTAAGTCCTAGATAGGTCTAATAGGGCAGATATGGCAGTTGGAAGATTACCTGACCAAACGCTCCAACACGACGATGCTAGCTATACAAAAGTAGCAAAAAATTCAGATGTCCTGAAATGGGCTCCCACGCATCGGATTCTGTTAATACACACACGAACACATCACCAAAAGTGTTTTTGAGTCCTAGATAGGTCTAATAGGGCAGATATGGCAGTTGGAGGATTACCTGACAATTACCTGACCAAACGCTCCAACACGACGATGCTAGCTATACAAAAGTAGCAAAAAATTCAGATGTCCTGAAATGCGCTCCCACGCATCGGATTCTGTTAATACACACACGAACACATCACCAAAAGTGTTTTTAAGTCCTAGATAGGTCTAATAGGGCAGATATGGCAGTTGGAGGATTACCTGACAATTACCTGACCAAACGCTCCAACACGACGATGCTAGCTATACAAAAGTAGCAAAAAATTCAGATGTCCTGAAATGCGCTCCCACGCATCGGATTCTGTTAATACACACACGAACACATCACCAAAAGTGTTTTTAAGTCCTAGATAGGTCTTATAGGGCAGATATGGCAGTTGGAGGATTACCTGACCAAACGCTCCAACACGACGATGCTAGCTATACAAAAGTAGCAAAAAATTCAGATGTCCTGAAATGCGCTCCCACGCATCGGATTCTGTTAATACACACACGAACACATCACCAAAAGTGTTTTTAAGTCCTAGATAGGTCTAATAGGGAAGATATGGCAGTTGGAAGATTACCTGACCAAACGCTCCAACACGACAATGCTAGCTATACAAAAGTAGCAAAAAATTCAGATGTCCTGAAATGCGCTCCCACGCATCGGATTCTGTTAATACACACACGAACACATCACCAAAAGTGTTTTTGAGTCCTAGATAGGTCTAATAGGGCAGATATGGCAGTTGGAAGATTACCTGACCAAACGCTCCAACACGACGATGCTAGCTATACAAAAGTAGCAAAAAATTCAGATGTCCTGAAATGCGCTCCCACGCATCGGATTCTGTTAATACACACACGAACACATCACCAAAAGTGTTTTTAAGTCCTAGATAGGTCTAATAGGGAAGATATGGCAGTTGGAGGATTACCTGACCAAACGCTCCAACACGACGATGCTAGCTATACAAAAGTAGCAAAAAATTCAGATGTCCTGAAATGCGCTCCCACGCATCGGATTCTGTTAATACACACACAAACACATCACCAAAAGTGTTTTTAAGTCCTAGATAGGTCTAATAGGGCAGATATGGCAGTTGGAGGATTACCTGACCAAACGCTCCAACACGACGATGCTAGCTATACAAAAGTAGCAAAAAATTCAGATGTCCTGAAATGCGCTCCCACGCATCGGATTCTGTTAATACACACACGAACACATCACCAAAAGTGTTTTTAAGTCCTAGATAGGTCTTATAGGGCAGATATGGCAGTTGGAGGATTACCTGACCAAACGCTCCAACACGACGATGCTAGCTATACAAAAGTAGCAAAAAATTCAGATGTCCTGAAATGCGCTCCCACGCATCGGATTCTGTTAATACACACACGAACACATCACCAAAAGTGTTTTTAAGTCCTAGATAGGTCTAATAGGGCAGATATGGCAGTTGGAGGATTACCTGACCAAACGCTCCAACACGACGATGCTAGCTATACAAAAGGGCAGATATGGCAGTTGGAGGATTACCTGACAATTACCTGACCAAACGCTCCAACACGACGATGCTAGCTATACAAAAGTAGCAAAAAATTCAGATGTCCTGAAATGCGCTCCCACGCATCGGATTCTGTTAATACACACACGAACACATCACCAAAAGTGTTTTTAAGTCCTAGATAGGTCTTATAGGGCAGATATGGCAGTTGGAGGATTACCTGACCAAACGCTCCAACACGACGATGCTAGCTATACAAAAGTAGCAAAAAATTCAGATGTCCTGAAATGCGCTCCCACGCATCGGATTCTGTTAATACACACACGAACACATCACCAAAAGTGTTTTTAAGTCCTAGATAGGTCTAATAGGGCAGATATGGCAGTTGGAGGATTACCTGACCAAACGCTCCAACACGACGATGCTAGCTATACAAAAGGGCAGATATGGCAGTTGGAGGATTACCTGACAATTACCTGACCAAACGCTCCAACACGACGATGCTAGCTATACAAAAGTAGCAAAAAATTCAGATGTCCTGAAATGCGCTCCCACGCATCGGATTCTGTTAATACACACACGAACACATCACCAAAAGTGTTTTTAAGTCCTAGATAGGTCTAATAGGGCAGATATGGCAGTTGGAGGATTACCTGACCAAACGCTCCAACACGACGATGCTAGCTATACAAAAGTAGCAAAAAATTCAGATGTCCTGAAATGCGCTCCCACGCATCGGATTCTGTTAATACACACACGAACACATCACCAAAAGTGTTTTTGAGTCCTAGATAGGTCTAATAGGGCAGATATGGCAGTTGGAGGATTACCTGACCAAACGCTCCAACACGACGATGCTAGCTATACAAAAGGGCAGATATGGCAGTTGGAGGATTACCTGACAATTACCTGACCAAACGCTCCAACACGACGATGCTAGCTATACAAAAGTAGCAAAAAATTCAGATGTCCTGAAATGCGCTCCCACGCATCGGATTCTGTTAATACACACACGAACACATCACCAAAAGTGTTTTTAAGTCCTAGATAGGTCTAATAGGGCAGATATGGCAGTTGGAGGATTACCTGACCAAACGCTCCAACACGACGATGCTAGCTATACAAAAGTAGCAAAAAATTCAGATGTCCTGAAATGCGCTCCCACGCATCGGATTCTGTTAATACACACACGAACACATCACAAAAAGTGTTTTTAAGTCCTAGATAGGTCTAATAGGGCAGATATGGCAGTTGGAGGATTACCTGACAATTACCTGACCAAACGCTCCAACACGACGATGCTAGCTATACAAAAGTAGCAAAAAATTCAGATGTCCTGAAATGCGCTCCCACGCATCGGATTCTGTTAATACACACACGAACACATCACCAAAAGTGTTTTTGAGTCCTAGATAGGTCTTATAGGGCAGATATGGCAGTTGGAGGATTACCTGACAATTACCTGACCAAACGCTCCAACACGACGATGCTAGCTATACAAAAGTAGCAAAAAATTCAGATGTCCTGAAATGCGCTCCCACGCATCGGATTCTGTTAATACACACACGAACACATCACCAAAAGTGTTTTTAAGTCCTAGATAGGTCTAATAGGGAAGATATGGCAGTTGGAAGATTACCTGACAATTACCTGACCAAACGCTCCAACACGACGATGCTAGCTATACAAAAGTAGCAAAAAATTCAGATGTCCTGAAATGCGCTCCCACGCATCGGATTCTGTTAATACACACACGAACACATCACCAAAAGTGTTTTTGAGTCCTAGATAGGTCTTATAGGGCAGATATGGCAGTTGGAGGATTACCTGACAATTACCTGACCAAACGCTCCAACACGACGATGCTAGCTATACAAAAGTAGCAAAAAATTCAGATGTCCTGAAATGCGCTCCCACGCATCGGATTCTGTTAATACACACACGAACACATCACCAAAAGTGTTTTTAAGTCCTAGATAGGTCTAATAGGGCAGATATGGCAGTTGGAGGATTACCTGACAATTACCTGACCAAACGCTCCAACACGACGATGCTAGCTATACAAAAGTAGCAAAAAATTCAGATGT
This sequence comes from Eristalis intricaria, assembly GCA_964034865.1. Lineage (NCBI taxonomy): Eukaryota > Metazoa > Arthropoda > Insecta > Diptera > Syrphidae > Eristalis > Eristalis intricaria. Next base: position 14,464 of record CAXITZ010000039.1, read on the forward strand.
CCTGAAATGCGCTCCCACGCATCGGATTCTGTTAATACACACACGAACACATCACCAAAAGTGTTTTTGAGTCCTAGATAGGTCTTATAGGGCAGATATGGCAGTTGGAGGATTACCTGACCAAACGCTCCAACACGACGATGCTAGCTATACAAAAGTAGCAAAAAATTCAGATGTCCTGAAATGCGCTCCCACGCATCGGATTCTGTTAATACACACACGAACACATCACCAAAAGTGTTTTTGAGTCCTAGATAGGTCTTATAGGGCAGATATGGCAGTTGGAGGATTACCTGACAATTACCTGACCAAACGCTCCAACACGACGATGCTAGCTATACAAAAGTAGCAAAAAATTCAGATGTCCTGAAATGCGCTCCCACGCATCGGATTCTGTTAATACACACACGAACACATCACCAAAAGTGTTTTTAAGTCCTAGATAGGTCTAATAGGGCAGATATGGCAGTTGGAAGATTACCTGACCAAACGCTCCAACACGACGATGCTAGCTATACAAAAGTAGCAAAAAATTCAGATGTCCTGAAATGCGCTCCCACGCATCGGATTCTGTTAATACACACACGAACACATCACCAAAAGTGTTTTTAAGTCCTAGATAGGTCTAATAGGGAAGATATGGCAGTTGGAAGATTACCTGACAATTACCTGACCAAACGCTCCAACACGACGATGCTAGCTATACAAAAGTAGCAAAAAATTCAGATGTCCTGAAATGCGCTCCCACGCATCGGATTCTGTTAATACACACACGAACACATCACCAAAAGTGTTTTTAAGTCCTAGATAGGTCTAATAGGGCAGATATGGCAGTTGGAGGATTACCTGACCAAACGCTCCAACACGACGATGCTAGCTATACAAAAGTAGCAAAAAATTCAGATGTCCTGAAATGCGCTCCCACGCATCGGATTCTGTTAATACACACGCGAACACATCACCAAAAGTGTTTTTGAGTCCTAGATAGGTCTAATAGGGCAGATATGGCAGTTGGAGGATTACCTGACCAAACGCCCCAACACGACGATGCTAGCTATACAAAAGTAGCAAAAAATTCAGATGTCCTGAAATGCGCTCCCACGCATCGGATTCTGTTAATACACACACGAACACATCACCAAAAGTGTTTTTAAGTCCTAGATAGGTCTAATAGGGAAGATATGGCAGTTGGAGGATTACCTGACAATTACCTGACCAAACGCTCCAACACGACGATGCTAGCTATACAAAAGTAGCAAAAAATTCAGATGTCCTGAAATGCGCTCCCACGCATCGGATTCTGTTAATACACACACGAACACATCACCAAAAGTGTTTTTAAGTCCTAGATAGGTCTAATAGGGAAGATATGGCAGTTGGAGGATTACCTGACAATTACCTGACCAAACGCTCCAACACGACGATGCTAGCTATACAAAAGTAGCAAAAAATTCAGATGTCCTGAAATGCGCTCCCACGCATCGGATTCTGTTAATACACACACGAACACATCACCAAAAGTGTTTTTAAGTCCTAGATAGGTCTAATAGGGAAGATATGGCAGTTGGAGGATTACCTGACAATTACCTGACCAAACGCTCCAACACGACGATGCTAGCTATACAAAAGTAGCAAAAAATTCAGATGTCCTGAAATGCGCTCCCACGCATCGGATTCTGTTAATACACACACGAACACATCACCAAAAGTGTTTTTAAGTCCTAGATAGGTCTAATAGGGCAGATATGGCAGTTGGAGGATTACCTGACCAAACGCTCCAACACGACGATGCTAGCTATACAAAAGTAGCAAAAAATTCAGATGTCCTGAAATGCGCTCCCACGCATCGGATTCTGTTAATACACACACGAACACATCACCAAAAGTGTTTTTGAGTCCTAGATAGGTCTAATAGGGCAGATATGGCAGTTGGAGGATTACCTGACCAAACGCCCCAACACGACGATGCTAGCTATACAAAAGTAGCAAAAAATTCAGATGTCCTGAAATGCGCTCCCACGCATCGGATTCTGTTAATACACACACGAACACATCACCAAAAGTGTTTTTAAGTCCTAGATAGGTCTAATAGGGAAGATATGGCAGTTGGAGGATTACCTGACAATTACCTGACCAAACGCTCCAACACGACGATGCTAGCTATACAAAAGTAGCAAAAAATTCAGATGTCCTGAAATGCGCTCCCACGCATCGGATTCTGTTAATACACACACGAACACATCACCAAAAGTGTTTTTAAGTCCTAGATAGGTCTAATAGGGCAGATATGGCAGTTGGAGGATTACCTGACCAAACGCTCCAACACGACGATGCTAGCTATACAAAAGTAGCAAAAAATTCAGATGTCCTGAAATGCGCTCCCACGCATCGGATTCTGTTAATACACACACGAACACATCACCAAAAGTGTTTTTGAGTCCTAGATAGGTCTAATAGGGCAGATATGGCAGTTGGAGGATTACCTGACCAAACGCCCCAACACGACGATGCTAGCTATACAAAAGTAGCAAAAAATTCAGATGTCCTGAAATGCGCTCCCACGCATCGGATTCTGTTAATACACACACGAACACATCACCAAAAGTGTTTTTAAGTCCTAGATAGGTCTAATAGGGCAGATATGGCAGTTGGAGGATTACCTGACAATTACCTGACAAAACGCTCCAACACGACGATGCTAGCTATACAAAAGTAGCAAAAAATTCAGATGTCCTGAAATGCGCTCCCACGCATCGGATTCTGTTAATACACACACGAACACATCACCAAAAGTGTTTTTGAGTCCTAGATAGGTCTTATAGGGCAGATATGGCAGTTGGAGGATTACCTGACAATTACCTGACCAAACGCTCCAACACGACGATGCTAGCTATACAAAAGTAGCAAAAAATTCAGATGTCCTGAAATGCGCTCCCACGCATCGGATTCTGTTAATACACACACGAACACATCACCAAAAGTGTTTTTAAGTCCTAGATAGGTCTAATAGGGAAGATATGGCAGTTGGAGGATTACCTGACAATTACCTGACCAAACGCTCCAACACGACGATGCTAGCTATACAAAAGTAGCAAAAAATTCAGATGTCCTGAAATGCGCTCCCACGCATCGGATTCTGTTAATACACACACGAACACATCACCAAAAGTGTTTTTAAGTCCTAGATAGGTCTAATAGGGCAGATATGGCAGTTGGAGGATTACCTGACCAAACGCTCCAACACGACGATGCTAGCTATACAAAAGTAGCAAAAAATTCAGATGTCCTGAAATGCGCTCCCACGCATCGGATTCTGTTAATACACACACGAACACATCACCAAAAGTGTTTTTAAGTCCTAGATAGGTCTAATAGGGCAGATATGGCAGTTGGAGGATTACCTGACAATTACCTGACAAAACGCTCCAACACGACGATGCTAGCTATACAAAAGTAGCAAAAAATTCAGATGTCCTGAAATGCGCTCCCACGCATCGGATTCTGTTAATACACACACGAACACATCACCAAAAGTGTTTTTAAGTCCTAGATAGGTCTTATAGGGCAGATATGGCAGTTGGAGGATTACCTGACCAAACGCTCCAACACGACGATGCTAGCTATACAAAAGTAGCAAAAAATTCAGATGTCCTGAAATGCGCTCCCACGCATCGGATTCTGTTAATACACACACGAACACATCACTAAAAGTGTTTTTGAGTTTTAGATAGGTCTAATAGGGCAGATATGGCAGTTGGAGGATTACCTGACCAAACGCTCCAACACGACGATGCTAGCTATACAAAAGTAGCAAAAAATTCAGATGTCCTGAAATGCGCTCCCACGCATCGGATTCTGTTAATACACACACGAACACATCACCAAAAGTGTTTTTAAGTCCTAGATAGGTCTAATAGGGCAGATATGGCAGTTGGAGGATTACCTGACAATTACCTGACCAAACGCTCCAACACGACGATGCTAGCTATACAAAAGTAGCAAAAAATTCAGATGTCCTGAAATGCGCTCCCACGCATCGGATTCTGTTAATACACACACGAACACATCACCAAAAGTGTTTTTAAGTCCTAGATAGGTCTTATAGGGCAGATATGGCAGTTGGAGGATTACCTGACAATTACCTGACCAAACGCTCCAACACGACGATGCTAGCTATACAAAAGTAGCAAAAAATTCAGATGTCCTGAAATGCGCTCCCACGCATCGGATTCTGTTAATACACACACGAACACATCACCAAAAGTGTTTTTAAGTCCTAGATAGGTCTTATAGGGCAGATATGGCAGTTGGAAGATTACCTGACCAAACGCTCCAACACGACGATGCTAGCTATACAAAAGTAGCAAAAAATTCAGATGTCCTGAAATGCGCTCCCACGCATCGGATTCTGTTAATACACACACGAACACATCACCAAAAGTGTTTTTAAGTCCTAGATAGGTCTAATAGGGCAGATATGGCAGTTGGAAGATTACCTGACCAAACGCTCCAACACGACGATGCTAGCTATACAAAAGTAGCAAAAAATTCAGATGTCCTGAAATGCGCTCCCACGCATCGGATTCTGTTAATACACACACGAACACATCACCAAAAGTGTTTTTAAGTCCTAGATAGGTCTTATAGGGCAGATATGGCAGTTGGAGGATTACCTGACAATTACCTGACCAAACGCTCCAACACGACGATGCTAGCTATACAAAAGTAGCAAAAAATTCAGATGTCCTGAAATGCGCTCCCACGCATCGGATTCTGTTAATACACACACGAACACATCACCAAAAGTGTTTTTAAGTCCTAGATAGGTCTTATAGGACAGATATGGCAGTTGGAGGATTACCTGACAATTACCTGACCAAACGCTCCAACACGACGATGCTAGCTATACAAAAGTAGCAAAAAATTCAGATGTCCTGAAATGCGCTCCCACGCATCGGATTCTGTTAATACACACACGAACACATCACCAAAAGTGTTTTTAAGTCCTAGATAGGTCTAATAGGGCAGATATGGCAGTTGGAGGATTACCTGACCAAACGCCCCAACACGACGATGCTAGCTATACAAAAGTAGCAAAAAATTCAGATGTCCTGAAATGCGCTCCCACGCATCGGATTCTGTTAATACACACACGAACACATCACCAAAAGTGTTTTTGAGTCCTAGATAGGTCTTATAGGGCAGATATGGCAGTTGGAGGATTACCTGACCAAACGCTCCAACACGACGATGCTAGCTATACAAAAGTAGCAAAAAATTCAGATGTCCTGAAATGCGCTCCCACGCATCGGATTCTGTTAATACATACACGAACACATCACCAAAAGTGTTTTTAAGTCCTAGATAGGTCTAATAGGGAAGATATGGCAGTTGGAAGATTACCTGACCAAACGCTCCAACACGACGATGCTAGCTATACAAAAGTAGCAAAAAATTCAGATGTCCTGAAATGCGCTCCCACGCATCGGATTCTGTTAATACACACACGAACACATCACCAAAAGTGTTTTTGAGTCCTAGATAGGTCTTATAGGGCAGATATGGCAGTTGGAGGATTACCTGACCAAACGCTCCAACACGACGATGCTAGCTATACAAAAGTAGCAAAAAATTCAGATGTCCTGAAATGCGCTCCCACGCATCGGATTCTGTTAATACACACACGAACACATCACCAAAAGTGTTTTTGAGTCCTAGATAGGTCTTATAGGGCAGATATGGCAGTTGGAAGATTACCTGACCAAACGCTCCAACACGACGATGCTAGCTATACAAAAGTAGCAAAAAATTCAGATGTCCTGAAATGCGCTCCCACGCATCGGATTCTGTTAATACACACACGAACACATCACCAAAAGTGTTTTTAAGTCCTAGATAGGTCTTATAGGGCAGATATGGCAGTTGGAGGATTACCTGACAATTACCTGACCAAACGCTCCAACACGACGATGCTAGCTATACAAAAGTAGCAAAAAATTCAGATGTCCTGAAATGCGCTCCCACGCATCGGATTCTGTTAATACACACACGAACACATCACCAAAAGTGTTTTTAAGTCCTAGATAGGTCTTATAGGGCAGATATGGCAGTTGGAGGATTACCTGACAATTACCTGACCAAACGCTCCAACACGACGATGCTAGCTATACAAAAGTAGCAAAAAATTCAGATGTCCTGAAATGCGCTCCCACGCATCGGATTCTGTTAATACACACACGAACACATCACCAAAAGTGTTTTTAAGTCCTAGATAGGTCTAATAGGGCAGATATGGCAGTTGGAAGATTACCTGACCAAACGCTCCAACACGACGATGCTAGCTATACAAAAGTAGCAAAAAATTCAGATGTCCTGAAATGCGCTCCCACGCATCGGATTCTGTTAATACACACACGAACACATCACCAAAAGTGTTTTTAAGTCCTAGATAGGTCTAATAGGGCAGATATGGCAGTTGGAGGATTACCTGACAATTACCTGACCAAACGCTCCAACACGACGATGCTAGCTATACAAAAGTAGCAAAAAATTCAGATGTCCTGAAATGCGCTCCCACGCATCGGATTCTGTTAATACACACACGAACACATCACCAAAAGTGTTTTTAAGTCCTAGATAGGTCTTATAGGGCAGATATGGCAGTTGGAGGATTACCTGACAATTACCTGACCAAACGCTCCAACACGACGATGCTAGCTATACAAAAGTAGCAAAAAATTCAGATGTCCTGAAATGCGCTCCCACGCATCGGATTCTGTTAATACACACACGAACACATCACCAAAAGTGTTTTTAAGTCCTAGATAGGTCTAATAGGGCAGATATGGCAGTTGGAGGATTACCTGACCAAACGCCCCAACACGACGATGCTAGCTATACAAAAGTAGCAAAAAATTCAGATGTCCTGAAATGCGCTCCCACGCATCGGATTCTGTTAATACACACACGAACACATCACCAAAAGTGTTTTTGAGTCCTAGATAGGTCTTATAGGGCAGATATGGCAGTTGGAGGATTACCTGACAATTACCTGACCAAACGCTCCAACACGACGATGCTAGCTATACAAAAGTAGCAAAAAATTCAGATGTCCTGAAATGCGCTCCCACGCATCGGATTCTGTTAATACACACACGAACACATCACCAAAAGTGTTTTTAAGTCCTAGATAGGTCTTATAGGGCAGATATGGCAGTTGGAGGATTACCTGACAATTACCTGACCAAACGCTCCAACACGACGATGCTAGCTATACAAAAGTAGCAAAAAATTCAGATGTCCTGAAATGCGCTCCCACGCATCGGATTCTGTTAATACACACACGAACACATCACCAAAAGTGTTTTTAAGTCCTAGATAGGTCTAATAGGGCAGATATGGCAGTTGGAGGATTACCTGACCAAACGCCCCAACACGACGATGCTAGCTATACAAAAGTAGCAAAAAATTCAGATGTCCTGAAATGCGCTCCCACGCATCGGATTCTGTTAATACACACACGAACACATCACCAAAAGTGTTTTTGAGTCCTAGATAGGTCTAATAGGGCAGATATGGCAGTTGGAGGATTACCTGACCAAACGCTCCAACACGACGATGCTAGCTATACAAAAGTAGCAAAAAATTCAGATGTCCTGAAATGCGCTCCCACGCATCGGATTCTGTTAATACACACACGAACACATCACCAAAAGTGTTTTTGAGTCCTAGATAGGTCTTATAGGGCAGATATGGCAGTTGGAGGATTACCTGACCAAACGCTCCAACACGACGATGCTAGCTATACAAAAGTAGCAAAAAATTCAGATGTCCTGAAATGCGCTCCCACGCACCGGATTCTGTTAATACACACACGAACACATCACCAAAAGTGTTTTTGAGTCCTAGATAGGTCTAATAGGGCAGATATGGCAGTTGGAAGATTACCTGACCAAACGCTCCAACACGACGATGCTAGCTATACAAAAGTAGCAAAAAATTCAGATGTCCTGAAATGCGCTCCCACGCATCGGATTCTGTTAATACACACACGAACACATCACCAAAAGTGTTTTTGAGTCCTAGATAGGTCTTATAGGGCAGATATGGCAGTTGGAGGATTACCTGACCAAACGCTCCAACACGACGATGCTAGCTATACAAAAGTAGCAAAAAATTCAGATGTCCTGAAATGCGCTCCCACGCATCGGATTCTGTTAATACACACACGAACACATCACCAAAAGTGTTTTTAAGTCCTAGATAGGTCTAATAGGGCAGATATGGCAGTTGGAAGATTACCTGACCAAACGCTCCAACACGACGATGCTAGCTATACAAAAGTAGCAAAAAATTCAGATGTCCTGAAATGCGCTCCCACGCATCGGATTCTGTTAATACACACACGAACACATCACCAAAAGTGTTTTTGAGTCCTAGATAGGTCTTATAGGGCAGATATGGCAGTTGGAGGATTACCTGACAATTACCTGACCAAACGCTCCAACACGACGATGCTAGCTATACAAAAGTAGCAAAAAATTCAGATGTCCTGAAATGCGCTCCCACGCATCGGATTCTGTTAATACACACACGAACACATCACCAAAAGTGTTTTTGAGTCCTAGATAGGTCTTATAGGGCAGATATGGCAGTTGGAAGATTACCTGACCAAACGCTCCAACACGACGATGCTAGCTATACAAAAGTAGCAAAAAATTCAGATGTCCTGAAATGCGCTCCCACGCATCGGATTCTGTTAATACACACACGAACACATCACCAAAAGTGTTTTTAAGTCCTAGATAGGTCTTATAGGGCAGATATGGCAGTTGGAGGATTACCTGACCAAACGCTCCAACACGACGATGCTAGCTATACAAAAGTAGCAAAAAATTCAGATGTCCTGAAATGCGCTCCCACGCATCGGATTCTGTTAATACACACACGAACACATCACCAAAAGTGTTTTTGAGTCCTAGATAGGTCTTATAGGGCAGATATGGCAGTTGGAGGATTACCTGACCAAACGCTCCAACACGACGATGCTAGCTATACAAAAGTAAAAAATTCAGATGTCCTGAAATGCGCTCCCACGCATCGGATTCTGTTAATACACACACGAACACATCACCAAAAGTGTTTTTAAGTCCTAGATAGGTCTAATAGGGCAGATATGGCAGTTGGAGGATTACCTGACAATTACCTGACCAAACGCTCCAACACGACGATGCTAGCTATACAAAAGTAGCAAAAAATTCAGATGTCCTGAAATGCGCTCCCACGCATCGGATTCTGTTAATACACACACGAACACATCACCAAAAGTGTTTTTAAGTCCTAGATAGGTCTAATAGGGAAGATATGGCAGTTGGAAGATTACCTGACCAAACGCTCCAACACGACGATGCTAGCTATACAAAAGTAGCAAAAAATTCAGATGTCCTGAAATGCGCTCCCACGCATCGGATTCTGTTAATACACACACGAACACATCACCAAAAGTGTTTTTGAGTCCTTGATAGGTCTTATAGGGCAGATATGGCAGTTGGAGGATTACCTGACCAAACGCTCCAACACGACGATGCTAGCTATACAAAAGTAGCAAAAAATTCAGATGTCCTGAAATGCGCTCCCACGCATCGGATTCTGTTAATACACACACATCACCAAAAGTGTTTTTAAGTCCTAGATAGGCCTAATAGGGAAGATATGGCAGTTGGAGGATTACCTGACAATTACCTGACCAAACGCTCCAACACGACGATGCTAGCTATACAAAAGTAGCAAAAAATTCAGATGTCCTGAAATGCGCTCCCACGCATCGGATTCTGTTAATACACACACGAACACATCACCAAAAGTGTTTTTAAGTCCTAGATAGGTCTAATAGGGAAGATATGGCAGTTGGAAGATTACCTGACCAAACGCTCCAACACGACGATGCTAGCTATACAAAAGTAGCAAAAAATTCAGATGTCCTGAAATGCGCTCCCACGCATCGGATTCTGTTAATACACACACGAACACATCACCAAAAGTGTTTTTAAGTCCTAGATAGGTCTAATAGGGAAGATATGGCAGTTGGAAGATTACCTGACCAAACGCTCCAACACGACGATGCTAGCTATACAATAGTAGCAAAAAATTCAGATGTCCTGAAATGCGCTCCCACGCATCGGATTCTGTTAATACACACACGAACACATCACCAAAAGTGTTTTTGAGTCCTAGATAGGTCTAATAGGGCAGATATGGCAGTTGGAGGATTACCTGACCAAACGCTCCAACACGACGATGCTAGCTATACAAAAGTAGCAAAAAATTCAGATGTCCTGAAATGCGCTCCCACGCATCGGATTCTGTTAATACACACACGAACACATCACCAAAAGTGTTTTTAAGTCCTAGATAGGTCTAATAGGGCAGATATGGCAGTTGGAGGATTACCTGACAATTACCTGACCAAACGCTCCAACACGACGATGCTAGCTATACAAAAGTAGCAAAAAATTCAGATGTCCTGAAATGCGCTCCCACGCATCGGAATCTGTTAATACACACACGAACACATCACCAAAAGTGTTTTTAAGTCCTAGATAGGTCTAATAGGGCAGATATGGCAGTTGGAAGATTACCTGACCAAACGCTCCAACACGACGATGCTAGCTATACAAAAGTAGCAAAAAATTCAGATGTCCTGAAATGCGCTCCCACGCATCGGATTCTGTTAATACACACACGAACACATCACCAAAAGTGTTTTTAAGTCCTAGATAGGTCTAATAGGGCAGATATGGCAGTTGGAGGATTACCTGACCAAACGCTCCAACACGACGATGCTAGCTATACAAAAGTAGCAAAAAATTCAGATGTCCTGAAATGCGCTCCCACGCATCGGATTCTGTTAATACACACACGAACACATCACCAAAAGTGTTTTTAAGTCCTAGATAGGTCTAATAGGGCAGATATGGCAGTTGGAGGATTACCTGACCAAACGCTCCAACACGACGATGCTAGCTATACAAAAGTAGCAAAAAATTCAGATGTCCTGAAATGCGCTCCCACGCATCGGATTCTGTTAATACACACACGAACACATCACCAAAAGTGTTTTTAAGTCCTAGATAGGTCTAATAGGGAAGATATGGCAGTTGGAAGATTACCTGACCAAACGCTCCAACACGACGATGCTAGCTATACAAAAGTAGCAAAAAATTCAGATGTCCTGAAATGCGCTCCCACGCATCGGATTCTGTTAATACACACACGAACACATCACCAAAAGTGTTTTTAAGTCCTAGATAGGTCTAATAGGGCAGATATGGCAGTTGGAGGATTACCTGACAATTACCTGACCAAACGCTCCAACACGACGATGCTAGCTATACAAAAGTAGCAAAAAATTCAGATGTCCTGAAATGCGCTCCCACGCATCGGATTCTGTTAATACACACACGAACACATCACCAAAAGTGTTTTTGAGTCCTAGATAGGTCTAATAGGGAAGATATGGCAGTTGGAGGATTACCTGACAATTACCTGACCAAACGCTCCAACACGACGATGCTAGCTATACAAAAGTAGCAAAAAATTCAGATGTCCTGAAATGCGCTCCCACGCATCGGATTCTGTTAATACACACACGAACACATCACCAAAAGTGTTTTTGAGTCCTAGATAGGTCTAAAAGGGAAGATATGGCAGTTGGAGGATTACCTGACAATTACCTGACCAAACGCTCCAACACGACGATGCTAGCTATACAAAAGTAGCAAAAAATTCAGATGTCCTGAAATGCGCTCCCACGTATCGGATTCTGTTAATACACACACGAACACATCACCAAAAGTGTTTTTGAGTCCTAGATAGGTCTAAAAGGGAAGATATGGCAGTTGGAGGATTACCTGACAATTACCTGACCAAACGCTCCAACACGACGATGCTAGCTATACAAAAGTAGCAAAAAATTCAGATGTCCTGAAATGCGCTCCCACGCATCGGATTCTGTTAATACACACACGAACACATCACCAAAAGTGTTTTTGAGTCCTAGATAGGTCTTATAGGGCAGATATGGCAGTTGGAGGATTACCTGACAATTACCTGACCAAACGCTCCAACACGACGATGCTAGCTATACAAAAGTAGCAAAAAATTCAGATGTCCTGAAATGCGCTCCCACGCATCGGATTCTGTTAATACACACACGAACACATCACCAAAAGTGTTTTTAAGTCCTAGATAGGTCTAATAGGGCAGATATGGCAGTTGGAAGATTACCTGACCAAACGCTCCAACACGACGATGCTAGCTATACAAAAGTAGCAAAAAATTCAGATGTCCTGAAATGCGCTCCCACGTATCGGATTCTGTTAATACACACACGAACACATCACCAAAAGTGTTTTTGAGTCCTAGATAGGTCTAAAAGGGAAGATATGGCAGTTGGAGGATTACCTGACAATTACCTGACCAAACGCTCCAACACGACGATGCTAGCTATACAAAAGTAGCAAAAAATTCAGATGTCCTGAAATGCGCTCCCACGCATCGGATTCTGTTAATACACACACGAACACATCACCAAAAGTGTTTTTAAGTCCTAGATAGGTCTTATAGGGCAGATATGGCAGTTGGAGGATTACCTGACCAAACGCTCCAACACGACGATGCTAGCTATACAAAAGTAGCAAAAAATTCAGATGTCCTGAAATGCGCTCCCACGCATCGGATTCTGTTAATACACACACGAACACATCACCAAAAGTGTTTTTAAGTCCTAGATAGGTCTAATAGGGCAGATATGGCAGTTGGAAGATTACCTGACCAAACGCTCCAACACGACGATGCTAGCTATACAAAAGTAGCAAAAAATTCAGATGTCCTGAAATGCGCTCCCACGCATCGGATTCTGTTAATACACACACGAACACATCACCAAAAGTGTTTTTAAGTCCTAGATAGGTCTAATAGGGCAGATATGGCAGTTGGAAGATTACCTGACCAAACGCTCCAACACGACGATGCTAGCTATACAAAAGTAGCAAAAAATTCAGATGTCCTGAAATGCGCTCCCACGCATCGGATTCTGTTAATACACACACGAACACATCACCAAAAGTGTTTTTAAGTCCTAGATAGGTCTAATAGGGCAGATATGGCAGTTGGAGGATTACCTGACCAAACGCTCCAACACGACGATGCTAGCTATACAAAAGTAGCAAAAAATTCAGATGTCCTGAAATGCGCTCCCACGCATCGGATTCTGTTAATACACACACGAACACATCACCAAAAGTGTTTTTAAGTCCTAGATAGGTCTTATAGGGCAGATATGGCAGTTGGAGGATTACCTGACCAAACGCTCCAACACGACGATGCTAGCTATACAAAAGTAGCAAAAAATTCAGATGTCCTGAAATGCGCTCCCACGCATCGGATTCTGTTAATACACACACGAACACATCACCAAAAGTGTTTTTAAGTCCTAGATAGGTCTAATAGGGCAGATATGGCAGTTGGAGGATTACCTGACCAAACGCTCCAACACGACGATGCTAGCTATACAAAAGTAGCAAAAAATTCAGATGTCCTGAAATGCGCTCCCACGCATCGGATTCTGTTAATACACACACGAACACATCACCAAAAGTGTTTTTAAGTCCTAGATAGGTCTAATAGGGCAGATATGGCAGTTGGAGGATTACCTGACAATTACCTGACCAAACGCTCCAACACGACGATGCTAGCTATACAAAAGTAGCAAAAAATTCAGATGTCCTGAAATGCGCTCCCACGCATCGGATTCTGTTAATACACACACGAACACATCACCAAAAGTGTTTTTGAGTCCTAGATAGGTCTTATAGGGCAGATATGGCAGTTGGAGGATTACCTGACAATTACCTGACCAAACGCTCCAACACGACGATGCTAGCTATACAAAAGTAGCAAAAAATTCAGATGTCCTGAAATGCGCTCCCACGCATCGGATTCTGTTAATACACACACGAACACATCACCAAAAGTGTTTTTAAGTCCTAGATAGGTCTAATAGGGCAGATATGGCAGTTGGAAGATTACCTGACCAAACGCTCCAACACGACGATGCTAGCTATACAAAAGTAGCAAAAAATTCAGATGTCCTGAAATGCGCTCCCACGCATCGGATTCTGTTAATACACACACGAACACATCACCAAAAGTGTTTTTAAGTCCTAGATAGGTCTAATAGGGCAGATATGGCAGTTGGAAGATTACCTGACCAAACGCTCCAACACGACGATGCTAGCTATACAAAAGTAGCAAAAAATTCAGATGTCCTGAAATGCGCTCCCACGCATCGGATTCTGTTAATACACACACGAACACATCACCAAAAGTGTTTTTAAGTCCTAGATAGGTCTAATAGGGCAGATATGGCAGTCGGAGGATTACCTGACCAAACGCTCCAACACGACGATGCTAGCTATACAAAAGTAGCAAAAAATTCAGATGTCCTGAAATGCGCTCCCACGCATCGGATTCTGTTAATACACACACGAACACATCACCAAAAGTGTTTTTAAGTCCTAGATAGGTCTTATAGGGCAGATATGGCAGTTGGAGGATTACCTGACCAAACGCTCCAACACGACGATGCTAGCTATACAAAAGTAGCAAAAAATTCAGATGTCCTGAAATGCGCTCCCACGCATCGGATTCTGTTAATACACACACGAACACATCACCAAAAGTGTTTTTAAGTCCTAGATAGGTCTAATAGGGCAGATATGGCAGTTGGAGGATTACCTGACCAAACGCTCCAACACGACGATGCTAGCTATACAAAAGTAGCAAAAAATTCAGATGTCCTGAAATGCGCTCCCACGCATCGGATTCTGTTAATACACACACGAACACATCACCAAAAGTGTTTTTAAGTCCTAGATAGGTCTAATAGGGCAGATATGGCAGTTGGAGGATTACCTGACAATTACCTGACCAAACGCTCCAACACGACGATGCTAGCTATACAAAAGTAGCAAAAAATTCAGATGTCCTGAAATGCGCTCCCACGCATCGGATTCTGTTAATACACACACGAACACATCACCAAAAGTGTTTTT
Source organism: Eristalis intricaria (assembly GCA_964034865.1). Taxonomy (NCBI): domain Eukaryota; kingdom Metazoa; phylum Arthropoda; class Insecta; order Diptera; family Syrphidae; genus Eristalis; species Eristalis intricaria. Next base: position 29,577 of record CAXITZ010000039.1, read on the forward strand.
GAGTCCTAGATAGGTCTTATAGGGCAGATATGGCAGTTGGAGGATTACCTGACCAAACGCTCCAACACGACGATGCTAGCTATACAAAAGTAGCAAAAAATTCAGATGTCCTGAAATGCGCTCCCACGCATCGGATTCTGTTAATACACACACGAACACATCACCAAAAGTGTTTTTAAGTCCTAGATAGGTCTAATAGGGCAGATATGGCAGTTGGAGGATTACCTGACCAAACGCTCCAACACGACGATGCTAGCTATACAAAAGTAGCAAAAAATTCAGATGTCCTGAAATGCGCTCCCACGCATCGGATTCTGTTAATACACACACGAACACATCACCAAAAGTGTTTTTAAGTCCTAGATAGGTCTAATAGGGCAGATATGGCAGTTGGAGGATTACCTGACCAAACGCTCCAACACGACGATGCTAGCTATACAAAAGTAGCAAAAAATTCAGATGTCCTGAAATGCGCTCCCACGCATCGGATTCTGTTAATACACACACGAACACATCACCAAAAGTGTTTTTAAGTCCTAGATAGGTCTAATAGGGCAGATATGGCAGTTGGAGGATTACCTGACCAAACGCTCCAACACGACGATGCTAGCTATACAAAAGTAGCAAAAAATTCAGATGTCCTGAAATGCGCTCCCACGCATCGGATTCTGTTAATACACACACGAACACATCACCAAAAGTGTTTTTGAGTCCTAGATAGGTCTTATAGGGCAGATATGGCAGTTGGAAGATTACCTGACCAAACGCTCCAACACGACGATGCTAGCTATACAAAAGTAGCAAAAAATTCAGATGTCCTGAAATGCGCTCCCACGCATCGGATTCTGTTAATACACACACGAACACATCACCAAAAGTGTTTTTAAGTCCTAGATAGGTCTAATAGGGCAGATATGGCAGTTGGAGGATTACCTGACCAAACGCTCCAACACGACGATGCTAGCTATACAAAAGTAGCAAAAAATTCAGATGTCCTGAAATGCGCTCCCACGCATCGAATTCTGTTAATACACACACGAACACATCACCAAAAGTGTTTTTAAGTCCTAGATAGGTCTAATAGGGAAGATATGGCAGTTGGAGGATTACCTGACCAAACGCTCCAACACGACGATGCTAGCTATACAAAAGTAGCAAAAAATTCAGATGTCCTGAAATGCGCTCCCACGCATCGGATTCTGTTAATACACACACGAACACATCACCAAAAGTGTTTTTAAGTCCTAGATAGGTCTAATAGGGAAGATATGGCAGTTGGAGGATTACCTGACCAAACGCTCCAACACGACGATGCTAGCTATACAAAAGTAGCAAAAAATTCAGATGTCCTGAAATGCGCTCCCACGCATCGGATTCTGTTAATACACACACGAACACATCACCAAAAGTGTTTTTGAGTCCTAGATAGGTCTTATAGGGCAGATATGGCAGTTGGAGGATTACCTGACAATTACCTGACCAAACGCTCCAACACGACGATGCTAGCTATACAAAAGTAGCAAAAAATTCAGATGTCCTGAAATGCGCTCCCACGCATCGGATTCTGTTAATACACACACGAACACATCACCAAAAGTGTTTTTGAGTCCTAGATAGGTCTTATAGGGCAGATATGGCAGTTGGAGGATTACCTGACCAAACGCTCCAACACGACGATGCTAGCTATACAAAAGTAGCAAAAAATTCAGATGTCCTGAAATGCGCTCCCACGCATCGGATTCTGTTAATACACACACGAACACATCACCAAAAGTGTTTTTGAGTCCTAGATAGGTCTTATAGGGCAGATATGGCAGTTGGAGGATTACCTGACCAAACGCTCCAACACGACGATGCTAGCTATACAAAAGTAGCAAAAAATTCAGATGTCCTGAAATGCGCTCCCACGCATCGGATTCTGTTAATACACACACGAACACATCACCAAAAGTGTTTTTAAGTCCTAGATAGGTCTAATAGGGCAGATATGGCAGTTGGAGGATTACCTGACAATTACCTGACCAAACGCTCCAACACGACGATGCTAGCTATACAAAAGTAGCAAAAAATTCAGATGTCCTGAAATGCGCTCCCACGCATCGGATTCTGTTAATACACACACGAACACATCACCAAAAGTGTTTTTAAGTCCTAGATAGGTCTAATAGGGCAGATATGGCAGTTGGAGGATTACCTGACCAAACGCTCCAACACGACGATGCTAGCTATACAAAAGTAGCAAAAAATTCAGATGTCCTGAAATGCGCTCCCACGCATCGGATTCTGTTAATACACACACGAACACATCACCAAAAGTGTTTTTGAGTCCTAGATAGGTCTTATAGGGCAGATATGGCAGTTGGAGGATTACCTGACAATTACCTGACCAAACGCTCCAACACGACGATGCTAGCTATACAAAAGTACCAAAAAATTCAGATGTCCTGAAATGCGCTCCCACGCATCGGATTCTGTTAATACACACACGAACACATCACCAAAAGTGTTTTTAAGTCCTAGATAGGTCTAATAGGGCAGATATGGCAGTTGGAGGATTACCTGACCAAACGCTCCAACACGACGATGCTAGCTATACAAAAGTAGCAAAAAATTCAGATGTCCTGAAATGCGCTCCCACGCATCGGATTCTGTTAATACACACACGAACACATCACCAAAAGTGTTTTTAAGTCCTAGATAGGTCTAATAGGGATGATATGGCAGTTGGAGGATTACCTGACCAAACGCTCCAACACGACGATGCTAGCTATACAAAAGTAGCAAAAAATTCAGATGTCCTGAAATGCGCTCCCACGCATCGGATTCTGTTAATACACACACGAACACATCACCAAAAGTGTTTTTGAGTCCTAGATAGGTCTTATAGGGCAGATATGGCAGTTGGAGGATTACCTGACAATTACCTGACCAAACGCTCCAACACGACGATGCTAGCTATACAAAAGTAGCAAAAAATTCAGATGTCCTGAAATGCGCTCCCACGCATCGGATTCTGTTAATACACACACGAACACATCACCAAAAGTGTTTTTGAGTCCTAGATAGGTCTTATAGGGCAGATATGGCAGTTGGAGGATTACCTGACAATTACCTGACCAAACGCTCCAACACGACGATGCTAGCTATACAAAAGTAGCAAAAAATTCAGATGTCCTGAAATGCGCTCCCACGCATCGGATTCTGTTAATACACACACGAACACATCACCAAAAGTGTTTTTGAGTCCTAGATAGGTCTTATAGGGCAGATATGGCAGTTGGAGGATTACCTGACCAAACGCTCCAACACGACGATGCTAGCTATACAAAAGTAGCAAAAAATTCAGATGTCCTGAAATGCGCTCCCACGCATCGGATACTGTTAATACACACACGAACACATCACCAAAAGTGTTTTTAAGTCCTAGATAGGTCTAATAGGGAAGATATGGCCGTTGGAGGATTACCTGACAATTACCTGACCAAACGCTCCAACACGACGATGCTAGCTATACAAAAGTAGCAAAAAATTCAGATGTCCTGAAATGCGCTCCCACGCATCGGATTCTGTTAATACACACACGAACACATCACCAAAAGTGTTTTTAAGTCCTAGATAGGTCTAATAGGGCAGATATGGCAGTTGGAGGATTACCTGACAATTACCTGACCAAACGCTCCAACACGACGATGCTAGCTATACAAAAGTAGCAAAAAATTCAGATGTCCTGAAATGCGCTCCCACGCATCGGATTCTGTTAATACACACACGAACACATCACCAAAAGTGTTTTTAAGTCCTAGATAGGTCTAATAGGGCAGATATGGCAGTTGGAGGATTACCTGACCAAACGCTCCAACACGACGATGCTAGCTATACAAAAGTAGCAAAAAATTCAGATGTCCTGAAATGCGCTCCCACGCATCGGATTCTGTTAATACACACACGAACACATCACCAAAAGTGTTTTTAAGTCCTAGATAGGTCTAATAGGGAAGATATGGCAGTTGGAGGATTACCTGACCAAACGCTCCAACACGACGATGCTAGCTATACAAAAGTAGCAAAAAATTCAGATGTCCTGAAATGCGCTCCCACGCATCGGATTCTGTTAATACACACACGAACACATCACCAAAAGTGTTTTTGAGTCCTAGATAGGTCTTATAGGGCAGATATGGCAGTTGGAGGATTACCTGACAATTACCTGACCAAACGCTCCAACACGACGATGCTAGCTATACAAAAGTAGCAAAAAATTCAGATGTCCTGAAATGCGCTCCCACGCATCGGATTCTGTTAATACACACACGAACACATCACCAAAAGTGTTTTTAAGTCCTAGATAGGTCTAATAGGGAAGATATGGCAGTTGGAGGATTACCTGACAATTACCTGACCAAACGCTCCAACACGACGATGCTAGCTATACAAAAGTAGCAAAAAATTCAGATGTCCTGAAATGCGCTCCCACGCATCGGATTCTGTTAATACACACACGAACACATCACCAAAAGTGTTTTTAAGTCCTAGATAGGTCTAATAGGGAAGATATGGCAGTTGGAGGATTACCTGACCAAACGCTCCAACACGACGATGCTAGCTATACAAAAGTAGCAAAAAATTCAGATGTCCTGAAATGCGCTCCCACGCATCGGATTCTGTTAATACACACACGAACACATCACCAAAAGTGTTTTTGAGTCCTAGATAGGTCTTATAGGGCAGATATGGCAGTTGGAGGATTACCTGACAATTACCTGACCAAACGCTCCAACACGACGATGCTAGCTATACAAAAGTAGCAAAAAATTCAGATGTCCTGAAATGCGCTCCCACGCATCGGATTCTGTTAATACACACACGAACACATCACCAAAAGTGTTTTTGAGTCCTAGATAGGTCTAATAGGGCAGATATGGCAGTTGGAGGATTACCTGACAATTACCTGACCAAACGCTCCAACACGACGATGCTAGCTATACAAAAGTAGCAAAAAATTCAGATGTCCTGAAATGCGCTCCCACGCATCGGATTCTGTTAATACACACACGAACACATCACCAAAAGTGTTTTTAAGTCCTAGATAGGTCTAATAGGGCAGATATGGCAGTTGGAGGATTACCTGACCAAACGCTCCAACACGACGATGCTAGCTATACAAAAGTAGCAAAAAATTCAGATGTCCTGAAATGCGCTCCCACGCATCGGATTCTGTTAATACACACACGAACACATCACCAAAAGTGTTTTTAAGTCCTAGATAGGTCTAATAGGGAAGATATGGCAGTTGGAGGATTACCTGACCAAACGCTCCAACACGACGATGCTAGCTATACAAAAGTAGCAAAAAATTCAGATGTCCTGAAATGCGCTCCCACGCATCGGATTCTGTTAATACACACACGAACACATCACCAAAAGTGTTTTTGAGTCCTAGATAGGTCTTATAGGGCAGATATGGCAGTTGGAGGATTACCTGACAATTACCTGACCAAACGCTCCAACACGACGATGCTAGCTATACAAAAGTAGCAAAAAATTCAGATGTCCTGAAATGCGCTCCCACGCATCGGATTCTGTTAATACACACACGAACACATCACCAAAAGTGTTTTTAAGTCCTAGATAGGTCTAATAGGGCAGATATGGCAGTTGGAGGATTACCTGACAATTACCTGACCAAACGCTCCAACACGACGATGCTAGCTATACAAAAGTAGCAAAAAATTCAGATGTCCTGAAATGCGCTCCCACGCATCGGATTCTGTTAATACACACACGAACACATCACCAAAAGTGTTTTTAAGTCCTAGATAGGTCTAATAGGGAAGATATGGCAGTTGGAGGATTACCTGACAATTACCTGACCAAACGCTCCAACACGACGATGCTAGCTATACAGAAGTAGCAAAAAATTCAGATGTCCTGAAATGCGCTCCCACGCATCGGATTCTGTTAATACACACACGAACACATCACCAAAAGTGTTTTTAAGTCCTAGATAGGTCTAATAGGGAAGATATGGCAGTTGGAGGATTACCTGACCAAACGCTCCAACACGACGATGCTAGCTATACAAAAGTAGCAAAAAATTCAGATGTCCTGAAATGCGCTCCCACGCATCGGATTCTGTTAATACACACACGAACACATCACCAAAAGTGTTTTTGAGTCCTAGATAGGTCTAATAGGGCAGATATGGCAGTTGGAGGATTACCTGACAATTACCTGACCAAACGCTCCAACACGACGATGCTAGCTATACAAAAGTAGCAAAAAATTCAGATGTCCTGAAATGCGCTCCCACGCATCGGATTCTGTTAATACACACACGATCACATCACCAAAAGTGTTTTTAAGTCCTAGATAGGTCTAATAGGGCAGATATGGCAGTTGGAGGATTACCTGACCAAACGCTCCAACACGACGATGCTAGCTATACAAAAGTAGCAAAAAATTCAGATGTCCTGAAATGCGCTCCCACGCATCGGATTCTGTTAATACACACACGAACACATCACCAAAAGTGTTTTTAAGTCCTAGATAGGTCTAATAGGGCAGATATGGCAGTTGGAGGATTACCTGACAATTACCTGACCAAACGCTCCAACACGACGATGCTAGCTATACAAAAGTAGCAAAAAATTCAGATGTCCTGAAATGCGCTCCCACGCATCGGATTCTGTTAATACACACACGAACACATCACCAAAAGTGTTTTTGAGTCCTAGATAGGTCTAATAGGGCAGATATGGCAGTTGGAGGATTACCTGACAATTACCTGACCAAACGCTCCAACACGACGATGCTAGCTATACAAAAGTAGCAAAAAATTCAGATGTCCTGAAATGCGCTCCCACGCATCGGATTCTGTTAATACACACACGAACACATCACCAAAAGTGTTTTTAAGTCCTAGATAGGTCTAATAGGGCAGATATGGCAGTTGGAGGATTACCTGACCAAACGCTCCAACACGACGATGCTAGCTATACAAAAGTAGCAAAAAATTCAGATGTCCTGAAATGCGCTCCCACGCATCGGATTCTGTTAATACACACACGAACACATCACCAAAAGTGTTTTTAAGTCCTAGATAGGTCTAATAGGGAAGATATGGCAGTTGGAGGATTACCTGACCAAACGCTCCAACACGACGATGCTAGCTATACAAAAGTAGCAAAAAATTCAGATGTCCTGAAATGCGCTCCCACGCATCGGATTCTGTTAATACACACACGAACACATCACCAAAAGTGTTTTTGAGTCCTAGATAGGTCTTATAGGGCAGATATGGCAGTTGGAGGATTACCTGACAATTACCTGACCAAACGCTCCAACACGACGATGCTAGCTATACAAAAGTAGCAAAAAATTCAGATGTCCTGAAATGCGCTCCCACGCATCGGATTCTGTTAATACACACACGAACACATCACCAAAAGTGTTTTTAAGTCCTAGATAGGTCTAATAGGGCAGATATGGCAGTTGGAGGATTACCTGACCAAACGCTCCAACACGACGATGCTAGCTATACAAAAGTAGCAAAAAATTCAGATGTCCTGAAATGCGCTCCCACGCATCGGATTCTGTTAATACACACACGAACACATCACCAAAAGTGTTTTTGAGTCCTAGATAGGTCTTATAGGGCAGATATGGCAGTTGGAGGATTACCTGACAATTACCTGACCAAACGTGTTTTTAAGTCCTAGATAGGTCTAATAGGGAAGATATGGCAGTTGGAGGATTACCTGACAATTACCTGACCAAACGCTCCAACACGACGATGCTAGCTATACAAAAGTAGCAAAAAATTCAGATGTCCTGAAATGCGCTCCCACGCATCGGATTCTGTTAATACACACACGAACACATCACCAAAAGTGTTTTTAAGTCCTAGATAGGTCTAATAGGGAAGATATGGCAGTTGGAGGATTACCTGACAATTACCTGACCAAACGCTCCAACACGACGATGCTAGCTATACAAAAGTAGCAAAAAATTCAGATGTCCTGAAATGCGCTCCCACGCATCGGATTCTGTTAATACACACACGAACACATCACCAAAAGTGTTTTTGAGTCCTAGATAGGTCTTATAGGGCAGATATGGCAGTTGGAGGATTACCTGACAATTACCTGACCAAACGCTCCAACACGACGATGCTAGCTATACAAAAGTAGCAAAAAATTCAGATGTCCTGAAATGCGCTCCCACGCATCGGATTCTGTTAATACACACACGAACACATCACCAAAAGTGTTTTTAAGTCCTAGATAGGTCTAATAGGGCAGATATGGCAGTTGGAAGATTACCTGACCAAACGCTCCAACACGACGATGCTAGCTATACAAAAGTAGCAAAAAATTCAGATGTCCTGAAATGCGCTCCCACGCATCGGATTCTGTTAATACACACACGAACACATCACCAAAAGTGTTTTTAAGTCCTAGATAGGTCTAATAGGGCAGATATGGCAGTTGGAGGATTACCTGACCAAACGCTCCAACACGACGATGCTAGCTATACAAAAGTAGCAAAAAATTCAGATGTCCTGAAATGCGCTCCCACGCATCGGATTCTGTTAATACACACACGAACACATCACCAAAAGTGTTTTTAAGTCCTAGATAGGTCTAATAGGGCAGATATGGCAGTTGGAGGATTACCTGACCAAACGCTCCAACACGACGATGCTAGCTATACAAAAGTAGCAAAAAATTCAGATGTCCTGAAATGCGCTCCCACGCATCGGATTCTGTTAATACACACACGAACACATCACCAAAAGTGTTTTTAAGTCCTAGATAGTTCTAATAGGGCAGATATGGCAATTGGAGGATTACCTGACAATTACCTGACCAAACGCTCCAACACGACGATGCTAGCTATACAAAAGTAGCAAAAAATTCAGATGTCCTGAAATGCGCTCCCACGCATCGGATTCTGTTAATACACACACGAACACATCACCAAAAGTGTTTTTAAGTCCTAGATAGGTCTAATAGGGCAGATATGGCAGTTGGAGGATTACCTGACCAAACGCTCCAACACGACGATGCTAGCTATACAAAAGTAGCAAAAAATTCAGATGTCCTGAAATGCGCTCCCACGCATCGGATTCTGTTAATACACACACGAACACATCACCAAAAAAAAAAAAAGACCAAACGCTCCAACACGACGATGCTAGCTATACAAAAGTAGCAAAAAATTCAGATGTCCTGAAATGCGCTCCCACGCATCGGATTCTGTTAATACACACACGAACACATCACCAAAAGTGTTTTTGAGTCCTAGATAGGTCTTATAGGGCAGATATGGCAGTTGGAGGATTACCTGACAATTACCTGACCAAACGCTCCAACACGACGATGCTAGCTATACAAAAGTAGCAAAAAATTCAGATGTCCTGAAATGCGCTCCCACGCATCGGATTCTGTTAATACACACACGAACACATCACCAAAAGTGTTTTTAAGTCCTAGATAGGTCTAATAGGGCAGATATGGCAGTTGGAGGATTACCTGACAATTACCTGACCAAACGCTCCAACACGACGATGCTAGCTATACAAAAGTAGCAAAAAATTCAGATGTCCTGAAATGCGCTCCCACGCATCGGATTCTGTTAATACACACACGAACACATCACCAAAAGTGTTTTTAAGTCCTAGATAGGTCTAATAGGGAAGATATGGCAGTTGGAGGATTACCTGACAATTACCTGACCAAACGCTCCAACACGACGATGCTAGCTATACAAAAGTAGCAAAAAATTCAGATGTCCTGAAATGCGCTCCCACGCATCGGATTCTGTTAATACACACACGAACACATCACCAAAAGTGTTTTTAAGTCCTAGATAGGTCTAATAGGGCAGATATGGCAGTTGGAGGATTACCTGACCAAACGCTCCAACACGACGATGCTAGCTATACAAAAGTAGCAAAAAATTCAGATGTCCTGAAATGCGCTCCCACGCATCGGATTCTGTTAATACACACACGAACACCTCACCAAAAGTGTTTTTAAGTCCTAGATAGGTCTAATAGGGAAAATATGGCAGTTGGAGGATTACCTGACAATTACCTGACCAAACGCTCTAACACGACGATGCTAGCTATACAAAAGTAGCAAAAAATTCAGATGTCCTGAAATGCGCTCCCACGCATCGGATTCTGTTAATACACACACGAACACATCACCAAAAGTGTTTTTGAGTCCTAGATAGGTCTAATAGGGCAGATATGGCAGTTGGAGGATTACCTGACCAAACGCTCCAACACGACGATGCTAGCTATACAAAAGTAGCAAAAAATTCAGATGTCCTGAAATGCGCTCCCACGCATCGGATTCTGTTAATACACACACGAACACATCACCAAAAGTGTTTTTAAGTCCTAGATAGGTCTAATAGGGCAGATATGGCAGTTGGAGGATTACCTGACAATTACCTGACCAAACGCTCCAACACGACGATGCTAGCTATACAAAAGTAGCAAAAAATTCAGATGTCCTGAAATGCGCTCCCACGCATCGGATTCTGTTAATACACACACGAACACATCACCAAAAGTGTTTTTAAGTCCTAGATAGGTCTAATAGGGAAGATATGGCAGTTGGAGGATTACCTGACAATTACCTGACCAAACGCTCCAACACGACGATGCTAGCTATACAAAAGTAGCAAAAAATTCAGATGTCCTGAAATGCGCTCCCACGCATCGGATTCTGTTAATACACACACGAACACATCACCAAAAGTGTTTTTAAGTCCTAGATAGGTCTAATAGGGCAGATATGGCAGTTGGAGGATTACCTGACCAAACGCTCCAACACGACGATGCTAGCTATACAAAAGTAGCAAAAAATTCAGATGTCCTGAAATGCGCTCCCACGCATCGGATTCTGTTAATACACACACGAACACATCACCAAAAGTGTTTTTAAGTCCTAGATAGGTCTAATAGGGCAGATATGGCAGTTGGAGGATTACCTGACAATTACCTGACCAAACGCTCCAACACGACGATGCTAGCTATACAAAAGTAGCAAAAAATTCAGATGTCCTGAAATGCGCTCCCACGCATCGGATTCTGTTAATACACACACGAACACATCACCAAAAGTGTTTTTGAGTCCTAGATAGGTCTTATAGGGCAGATATGGCAGTTGGAGGATTACCTGACAATTACCTGACCAAACGCTCCAACACGACGATGCTAGCTATACAAAAGTAGCAAAAAATTCAGATGTCCTGAAATGCGCTCCCACGCATCGGATTCTGTTAATACACACACGAACACATCACCAAAAGTGTTTTTAAGTCCTAGATAGGTCTAATAGGGCAGATATGGCAGTTGGAGGATTACCTGACAATTACCTGACCAAACGCTCCAACACGACGATGCTAGCTATACAAAAGTAGCAAAAAATTCAGATGTCCTGAAATGCGCTCCCACGCATCGGATTCTGTTAATACACACACGAACACATCACCAAAAGTGTTTTTAAGTCCTAGATAGGTCTAATAGGGAAGATATGGCAGTTGGAGGATTACCTGACCAAACGCTCCAACACGACGATGCTAGCTATACAAAAGTAGCAAAAAATTCAGATGTCCTGAAATGCGCTCCCACGCATCGGATTCTGTTAATACACACACGAACACATCACCAAAAGTGTTTTTGAGTCCTAGATAGGTCTAATAGGGCAGATATGGCAGTTGGAGGATTACCTGACAATTACCTGACCAAACGCTCCAACACGACGATGCTAGCTATACAAAAGTAGCAAAAAATTCAGATGTCCTGAAATGCGCTCCCACGCATCGGATTCTGTTAATACACACACGAACACATCACCAAAAGTGTTTTTAAGTCCTAGATAGGTCTTATAGGGCAGATATTGCAGTTGGAAGATTACCTGACAATTACCTCACCAAACGCTCCAACACGACGATGCTAGCTATACAAAAGTAGCAAAAAATTCAGATGTCCTGAAATGCACTCCCACGCATCGGATTCTGTTAATACACACACGAACACATCACCAAAAGTGTTTTTAAGTCCTAGATAGGTCTAATAGGGCAGATATGGCAGTTGGAGGATTACCTGACAATTACCTGACCAAACGCTCCAACACGACGATGCTAGCTATACAAAAGTAGCAAAAAATTCAGATGTCCTGAAATGCGCTCCCACGCATCGGATTCTGTTAATACACACACGAACACATCACCAAAAGTGTTTTTAAGTCCTAGATAGGTCTAATAGGGCAGATATGGCAGTTGGAGGATTACCTGACAATTACCTGACCAAACGCTCCAACACGACGATGCTAGCTATACAAAAGTAGCAAAAAATTCAGATGTCCTGAAATGCGCTCCCACGCATCGGATTCTGTTAATACACACACGAACACATCACCAAAAGTGTTTTTAAGTCCTAGATAGGTCTTATAGGGCAGATATGGCAGTTGGAGGATTACCTGACCAAACGCTCCAACACGACGATGCTAGCTATACAAAAGTAGCAAAAAATTCAGATGTCCTGAAATGCGCTCCCACGCATCGGATTCTGTTAATACACACACGAACACATCACCAAAAGTGTTTTTAAGTCCTAGATAGGTCTAATAGGGCAGATATGGCAGTTGGAGGATTACCTGACCAAACGCTCCAACACGACGATGCTAGCTATACAAAAGTAGCAAAAAATTCAGATGTCCTGAAATGCGCTCCCACGCATCGGATTCTGTTAATACACACACGAACACATCACCAAAAGTGTTTTTAAGTCCTAGATAGGTCTAATAGGGCAGATATGGCAGTTGGAGGATTACCTGACCAAACGCTCCAACACGACGATGCTAGCTATACAAAAGTAGCAAAAAATTCAGATGTCCTGAAATGCGCTCCCACGCATCGGATTCTGTTAATACACACACGAACACATCACCAAAAGTGTTTTTAAGTCCTAGATAGGTCTAATAGGGAAGATATGGCAGTTGGAGGATTACCTGACCAAACGCTCCAACACGACGATGCTAGCTATACAAAAGTAGCAAAAAATTCAGATGTCCTGAAATGCGCTCCCACGCATCGGATTCTGTTAATACACACACGAACACATCACCAAAAGTGTTTTTGAGTCCTAGATAGGTCTTATAGGGCAGATATGGCAGTTGGAGGATTACCTGACCAAACGCTCCAACACGACGATGCTAGCTATACAAAAGTAGCAAAAAATTCAGATGTCCTGAAATGCGCTCCCACGCATCGGATTCTGTTAATACACACACGAACACATCACCAAAAGTGTTTTTAAGTCCTAGATTGGTCTTATAGGGCAGATATGGCAGTTGGAGGATTACCTGACCAAACGCTCCAACACGACGATGCTAGCTATACAAAAGTAGCAAAAAATTCAGATGTCCTGAAATGCGCTCCCACGCATCGGATTCTGTTAATACACACACGAACACATCACCAAAAGTGTTTTTGAGTCCTAGATAGGTCTTATAGGGCAGATATGGCAGTTGGAAGATTACCTGACCAAACGCTCCAACACGACGATGCTAGCTATACAAAAGTAGCAAAAAATTCAGATGTCCTGAAATGCGCTCCCACGCATCAGATTCTGTTAATACACACACGAACACATCACCAAAAGTGTTTTTAAGTCCTAGATAGGTCTTATAGGGCAGATATGGCAGTTGGAGGATTACCTGACCAAACGCTCCAACACGACGATGCTAGCTATACAAAAGTAGCAAAAAATTCAGATGTCCTGAAATGCGCTCCCACGCATCGGATTCTGTTAATACACACACGAACACATCACCAAAAGTGTTTTTGAGTCCTAGATAGGTCTTATAGGGCAGATATGGCAGTTGGAAGATTACCTGACCAAACGCTCCAACACGACGATGCTAGCTATACAAAAGTAGCAAAAAATTCAGATGTCCTGAAATGCGCTCCCACGCATCGGATTCTGTTAATACACACACGAACACATCACCAAAAGTGTTTTTAAGTCCTAGATAGGTCTTATAGGGCAGATATGGCAGTTGGAGGATTACCTGACCAAACGCTCCAACACGACGATGCTAGCTATACAAAAGTAGCAAAAAATTCAGATGTCCTGAAATGCGCTCCCACGCATCGGATTCTGTTAATACACACACGAACACATCACCAAAAGTGTTTTTAAGTCCTAGATAGGTCTAATAGGGCAGATATGGCAGTTGGAGGATTACCTGACCAAACGCTCCAACACGACGATGCTAGCTATACAAAAGTAGCAAAAAATTCAGATGTCCTGAAATGCGCTCCCACGCATCGGATTCTGTTAATACACACACGAACACATCACCAAAAGTGTTTTTAAGTCCTAGATAGGTCTAATAGGGCAGATACGGCAGTTGGAGGATTACCTGACCAAACGCTCCAACACGACGATGCTAGCTATACAAAAGTAGCAAAAAATTCAGATGTCCTGAAATGCGCTCCCACGCATCGGATTCTGTTAATACACACACGAACACATCACCAAAAGTGTTTTTAAGTTCTAGATAGGTCTAATAGGGAAGATATGGCAGTTGGAAGATTACCTGACCAAACGCTCCAACACGACGATGCTAGCTATACAAAAGTAGCAAAAAATTCAGATGTCCTGAAATGCGCTCCCACGCATCGGATTCTGTTAATACACACACGAACACATCACCAAAAGTGTTTTTAAGTCCTAGATAGGTCTAATAGGGCAGATATGGCAGTTGGAGGATTACCTGACCAAACGCTCCAACACGACGATGCTAGCTATACAAAAGTAGCAAAAAATTCAGATGTCCTGAAATGCGCTCCCACGCATCGGATTCTGTTAATACACACACGAACACATCACCAAAAGTGTTTTTAAGTCCTAGATAGGTCTAATAGGGCAGATATGGCAGTTGGAGGATTACCTGACCAAACGCTCCAACACGACGATGCTAGCTATACAAAAGTAGCAAAAAATTCAGATGTCCTGAAATGCGCTCCCACGCATCGGATTCTGTTAATACACACACGAACACATCACCAAAAGTGTTTTTAAGTCCTAGATAGGTCTAATAGGGCAGATATGGCAGTTGGAGGATTACCTGACCAAACGCTCCAACACGACGATGCTAGCTATACAAAAGTAGCAAAAAATTCAGATGTCCTGAAATGCGCTCCCACGCATCGGATTCTGTTAATACACACACGAACACATCACCAAAAGTGTTTTTAAGTCCTAGATAGGTCTAATAGGGAAGATATGGCAGTTGGAGGATTACCTGACCAAACGCTCCAACACGACGATGCTAGCTATACAAAAGTAGCAAAAAATTCAGATGTCCTGAAATGCGCTCCCACGCATCGGATTCTGTTAATACACACACGAACACATCACCAAAAGTGTTTTTAAGTCCTAGATAGGTCTAATAGGGAAGATATGGCAGTTGGAAGATTACCTGACCAAACGCTCCAACACGACGATGCTAGCTATACAAAAGTAGCAAAAAATTCAGATGTCCTGAAATGCGCTCCCACGCATCGGATTCTGTTAATACACACACGAACACATCACCAAAAGTGTTTTTAAGTCCTAGATAGGTCTAATAGGGAAGATATGGCAGTTGGAAAATTACCTGACCAAACGCTCCAACACGACGATGCTAGCTATACAAAAGTAGCAAAAGATTCAGATGTCCTGAAATGCGCTCCCACGCATCGGATTCTGTTAATACACACACGAACACATCACCAAAAGTGTTTTTGAGTCCTAGATAGGTCTTATAGGGCAGATATGGCAGTTGGAGGATTACCTGACCAAACGCTCCAACACGACGATGCTAGCTATACAAAAGTAGCAAAAAATTCAGATGTCCTGAAATGCGCTCCCACGCATCGGATTCTGTTAATACACACACGAACACATCACCAAAAGTGTTTTTGAGTCCTAGATAGGTCTTATAGGGCAGATATGGCAGTTGGAGGATTACCTGACCAAACGCTCCAACACGACGATGCTAGCTATACAAAAGTAGCAAAAAATTCAGATGTCCTGAAATGCGCTCCCACGCATCGGATTCTGTTAATACACACACGAACACATCACCAAAAGTGTTTTTAAGTCCTAGATAGGTCTAATAGGGCAGATATGGCAGTTGGAGGATTACCTGACCAAACGCTCCAACACGACGATGCTAGCTATACAAAAGTAGCAAAAAATTCAGATGTCCTGAAATGCGCTCCCACGCATCGGATTCTGTTAATACACACACGAACACATCACCAAAAGTGTTTTTAAGTCCTAGATAGGTCTAATAGGGAAGATATGGCAGTTGGAAGATTACCTGACCAAACGCTCCAACACGACGATGCTAGCTATACAAAAGTAGCAAAAAATTCAGATGTCCTGAAATGCGCTCCCACGCATCGGATTCTGTTAATACACACACGAACACATCACCAAAAGTGTTTTTGAGTCCTAGATAGGTCTTATAGGGCAGATATGGCAGTTGGAGGATTACCTGACCAAACGCTCCAACACGACGATGCTAGCTATACAAAAGTAGCAAAAAATTCAGATGTCCTGAAATGCGCTCCCACGCATCGGATTCTGTTAATACACACACGAACACATCACCAAAAGTGTTTTTAAGTCCTAGATAGGTCTAATAGGGAAGATATGGCAGTTGGAAGATTACCTGACCAAACGCTCCAACACGACGATGCTAGCTATACAAAAGTAGCAAAAAATTCAGATGTCCTGAAATGCGCTCCCACGCATCGGATTCTGTTAATACACACACGAACACATCACCAAAAGTGTTTTTAAGTCCTAGATAGGTCTTATAGGGCAGATATGGCAGTTGGAGGATTACCTGACAATTACCTGACCAAACGCTCCAACACGACGATGCTAGCTATACAAAAGTAGCAAAAAATTCAGATGTCCTGAAATGCGCTCCCACGCATCGGATTCTGTTAATACACACACGAACACATCACCAAAAGTGGTTTTGAGTCCTAGATAGGTCTTATAGGGCAGATATGGCAGTTGGAGGATTACCTGACCAAACGCTCCAACACGACGATGCTAGCTATACAAAAGTAGCAAAAAATTCAGATGTCCTGAAATGCGCTCCCACGCATCGGATTCTGTTAATACACACACGAACACATCACCAAAAGTGTTTTTGAGTCCTAGATAGGTCTTATAGGGCAGATATGGCAGTTGGAAGATTACCTGACCAAACGCTCCAACACGACGATGCTAGCTATACAAAAGTAGCAAAAAATTCAGATGTCCTGAAATGCGCTCCCACGCATCGGATTCTGTTAATACACACACGAACACATCACCAAAAGTGTTTTTAAGTCCTAGATAGGTCTTATAGGGCAGATATGGCAGTTGGAGGATTACCTGACCAAACGCTCCAACACGACGATGCTAGCTATACAAAAGTAGCAAAAAATTCAGATGTCCTGAAATGCGCTCCCACGCATCGGATTCTGTTAATACACACACGAACACATCACCAAAAGTGTTTTTAAGTCCTAGATAGGTCTAATAGGGCAGATATGGCAGTTGGAGGATTACCTGACCAAACGCTCCAACACGACGATGCTAGCTATACAAAAGTAGCAAAAAATTCAGATGTCCTGAAATGCGCTCCCACGCATCGGATTCTGTTAATACACACACGAACACATCACCAAAAGTGTTTTTGAGTCCTAGATAGGTCTTATAGGGCAGATATGGCAGTTGGAGGATTACCTGACCAAACGCTCCAACACGACGATGCTAGCTATACAAAAGTAGCAAAAAATTCAGATGTCCTGAAATGCGCTCCCACGCATCGGATTCTGTTAATACACACACGAACACATCACCAAAAGTGTTTTTAAGTCCTAGATAGGTCTAATAGGGCAGATATGGCAGTTGGAGGATTACCTGACCAAACGCTCCAACACGACGATGCTAGCTATACAAAAGTAGCAAAAAATTCAGATGTCCTGAAATGCGCTCCCACGCATCGGATTCTGTTAATACACACACGAACACATCACCAAAAGTGTTTTTAAGTCCTAGATAGGTCTTATAGGGCAGATATGGCAGTTGGAGGATTACCTGACAATTACCTGACCAAACGCTCCAACACGACGATGCTAGCTATACAAAAGTAGCAAAAAATTCAGATGTCCTGAAATGCGCTCCCACGCATCGGATTCTGTTAATACACACACGAACACATCACCAAAAGTGTTTTTAAGTCCTGATAGGTCTTATAGGGCAGATATGGCAGTTGGAGGATTACCTGACCAAACGCTCCAACACGACGATGCTAGCTATACAAAAGTAGCAAAAAATTCAGATGTCCTGAAATGCGCTCCCACGCATCGGATTCTGTTAATACACACACGAACACATCACCAAAAGTGTTTTTAAGTCCTAGATAGGTCTAATAGGGCAGATATGGCAGTTGGAAGATTACCTGACCAAACGCTCCAACACGACGATGCTAGCTATACAAAAGTAGCAAAAAATTCAGATGTCCTGAAATGCGCTCCCACGCATCGGATTCTGTTAATACACACGAACACATCACCAAAAGTGTTTTTAAGTCCTAGATAGGTCTAATAGGGCAGATATGGCAGTTGGAGGATTACCTGACATTACCTGACCAAACGCTCCAACACGACGATGCTAGCTATACAAAAGTAGCAAAAAATTCAGATGTCCTGAAATGCGCTCCCACGCATCGGATTCTGTTAATACACACACGAACACATCACCAAAAGTGGTTTTGAGTCCTAGATAGGTCTTATAGGGCAGATATGGCAGTTGGAGGATTACCTGACCAAACGCTCCAACACGACGATGCTAGCTATACAAAAGTAGCAAAAAATTCAGATGTCCTGAAATGCGCTCCCACGCATCGGATTCTGTTAATACACACACGAACACATCACCAAAAGTGTTTTTGAGTCCTAGATAGGTCTTATAGGGCAGATATGGCAGTTGGAAGATTACCTGACCAAACGCTCCAACACGACGATGCTAGCTATACAAAAGTAGCAAAAAATCAGATGTCCTGAAATGCGCTCCACGCATCGGATTCTGTTAATACACACACGAACACATCACCAAAAGTGTTTTTAAGTCCTAGATAGGTCTAATAGGGAAGATATGGCAGTTGGAAGATTACCTGACCAAACGCTCCAACACGACGATGCTAGCTATACAAAAGTAGCAAAAAATTCAGATGTCCTGAAATGCGCTCCCACGCATCGGATTCTGTTAATACACACACGAACACATCACCAAAAGTGTTTTAAGTCCTAGATAGGTCTTATAGGGCAGATATGGCAGTTGGAGGATTACCTGACAATTACCTGACCAAACGCTCCAACACGACGATGCTAGCTATACAAAAGTAGCAAAAAATTCAGATGTCCTGAAATGCGCTCCCACGCATCGGATTCTGTTAATACACACACGAACACATCACCAAAAGTGTTTTTAAGTCCTGATAGGTCTTATAGGGCAGATATGGCAGTTGGAGGATTACCTGACCAAACGCTCCAACACGACGATGCTAGCTATACAAAAGTAGCAAAAAATTCAGATGTCCTGAAATGCGCTCCCACGCATCGGATTCTGTTAATACACACACGAACACATCACCAAAAGTGTTTTTAAGTCCTAGATAGGTCTAATAGGGCAGATATGGCAGTTGGAAGATTACCTGACCAAACGCTCCAACACGACGATGCTAGCTATACAAAAGTAGCAAAAAATTCAGATGTCCTGAAATGCGCTCCCACGCATCGGATTCTGTTAATACACAC